>JAJQKJ010000784.1:0-108678 GCA_029574335.1 Rana kukunoris
TTGGACCATTTATTGGATGTTTGATTGGATGGTTTCTTGTGGATGAAAATTTTCTCAGCTGGGATGTTTCTACAATGTTGTGTCATATTTTGTGGAGGTTCTTTGCTGTCGGGGTCACACCTCATGGACTTACCTCATAGGTGTTGTTTTGGAAGTTTTTAGGCTGTTTTTTGGTGTCGGGTCTGTCAGTCACCTCTCTGTATTTTGACTGTTAGACTGTTCTGACCATTTAAAAGATGGTGGCCGGTTCCAGAGAGAAGTCTGATGGAGGTTTGGAGATGGTCGGTATGACGATGTAATATAGAGCAGTAGTTGGCTGTGGTCTGATAGGTGTAATTGTGTGGAGGGACTGTAAAGACATTGATGAGTGAAGGGCTCATATCTGTGATGGAGGACACAACTTCAGGACACTTACATCAGGGTCCTCAGAGAGCCCCCCCTTACATCAGGGTGCCTTACATTAGGATCCCTAAAGAGCACCACTTTACATCAGGGTCCCCAGAGAACCTCTGCCTTACATCAGGGTCCCTAGAGAGCCTCCCTTACATCAGGGTCCCCAGAGAGCCTCTGCCTTACATCAGGGTCCCCAGAAAGCCCATCTTTACATCAGGGGTCCCCAGAGAACCTCTGCCTTACATCAGGGTCCCTAGAGAGCCTCCCTTACATCAGGGTCCCCAGAGAGCCTCTGCCTTACATCAGGGTCCCCTGAGAGCCCCTCTTTACATCAGGGTCCCCAGAGAACCTCTGCCTTACATCAGGGTCCCCAGAGAGCCTCTGCCTTACATCAGGGTCCCCAGAGAGCCTCTGCCTTACATCAGGGTCCCCAGTAGTGATAAGCTTCAAGTTCAAGTAGAACTCATGTTGGACTCGAACATTGCCTGTTCGCCGAACAGCGAACTATTTGGGGTGTTCGCGGCAAGTTTGTGTGAACTTTAGAACCCTGTTAAAGTCTATGGGACTCGAACGTTTGAAATGTAAAGTGCTAATTTTAAAGGCTAATATGCAAGTTATTGTAATAAAAAGCGGGTCCTTCCCTAGGGGAGTGTTTGTGCACCCGGTCCTGCCCCAGGGGAGTGTTTGGGGACCGGGTCCTGCCCCAGGGGAGTGTTTGGGGACCCGGGTCCTGCCCCAGGGGACATGTATCAATGCAAAAAAAGTTTTAAAAACTGCATTTTTTTGGCAGCAGTGATTTTAATAATTCCTTTAAGTGAAACAATAAAAGTGAAATATTCCTTTAAGTTTTGTACCTAGGGGGGTGTATAGTATGCCTGTAAAGTAGCGCTTGTTTCCCGTACATAGAACTGTCCCTGTACAAAGTGTCATTTCTGAAGGAAAAAAAGTCATTTAAAAATCACTCGCAGCTATAATGAATTGTACATACAGATAAAAGTCATTCATAGAAAAAAAAATGTGAGGGGGTCCACAGCGTTTTTAAAAAAAAATGGTGTGGAGTTCCCCTTAAAATCCATACCAGACCTGAAGGGTCTGGAATGGATATTTGGGGGGAACCCCACATATTTATTTTTAATTTTTTTTATTTAACGCAGGGTTACCCTTAATATCCATACCAGACCCTAAGGTGAGTGATTTTAAATGACTTTTTTCCTTCAGAAATTACACTTTGTGCAGGGACAGTTCTAAGCATGGGAAACAAGCGCTACTTCACAGGCATACTATACACCCCCCCCCCCCCCCAGCTAAAAAATTGAAAGGAATACTTTAAGCATTATTAAAATCACTGCTCCTGAAAAAAATTAATTTTTTTTAAAACTTTTTTTGCATTGATAAATGTCCCCTGGGGCAGGATCCAGGTCCCCAAACACTCCCCTGGGGCAAGACCGGGTCCCCAAACACTCCCCTGGGACAGGACCCGGGTCCCCAAACACTTTTTAGGACAATAACTTGCATATTAGCCTTTAAAATGAGTACTTTAGATTTCAAATGTTTGAGTCCCATAGACTTTAACAGGGTTCTAAAGTTCACACAAACTTTTGGTCTGTTCGCAGGTTCTGGTGCAAACGGAACCCAGGGGTGTTCCGCTCATCCCTAGTCCCCAGAGAGCACCCATTTACATCAGATTCCCCATAGAGCCTCTGCCTTATAACAGGGTCCCCAGAGAGCACCCCTTACATCAGGGTCCCCAGAGAGTCCCTACTTACATCAGGGTACCCAGAGAGCCTCCCTTACATCAGGGTCCCCAGAGAGTTCCTACTTACATCAGGGTACCCAGAGAGCCTCTTCATTACATCAGGGTCCCCAGAGAGCTTTACCTTACATCTGGGTCCCCAGAGAGCCCCTCTTTATCTCAGAGTACCCTTAGAGCCACCCTTGCATCAGGGGCCCCACAGAGCCCCCCACTTGCATCATGGTCCCCAGAGATCCCCTTTCACGTTAGGATCCCCAGAGAGCCCCTCTTTACATCAGGGTCCCCTAAGAGACCCTCTTCCAGAGAGAAGTCTGTGGAGGTTTGGTATGATGATGTAATATAGAGCAGTAGTTGGCTGTAGTCTGATAGGTGTGATTGTGGAGGGACTGTAAAGACATTGATGAGTGAAGGGTTCATATCTGTGATGGAGGACACAACATCAGGACACTTACATCAGGGTCCTCAGAGAGCCCCCCCTTACATCAGGGTGCTTTAGATTAGGATCCCCAGAGAGCACCACTTTACATCAGGGTCCCCAGACAGCCCCCCTTACATCAGGGTCCCCAGAGAGCCTCTTCCTTACATCAGGGTCCCCAGAGAGCTTTACCTTACATCTGGGTCCCCAGAGAGCCCCTCTTTACATCCAGAGTCCCCTTAAAGCCCCCCTCTTGTATCATGGGGGAGCCTTCTCTTTACATCAGGGTCATCAGAGCCCCCCATTACATCAGTGTCCCCAAAGAGCCCCTCTTTACCTCAGAGTCCCCAGAGAGCCTCTTCCTTACATCAGGGTCCCCAGAGAGCCTTACCTTACATTAGGGCCCCAGAGAGCCCCTCTTTACCTCAGAGTACCCTTAGAGCCCCCTTGCATCAGGGGCCCACAGAGCCCCCCACTTGCATCATGGTCCCCAGAGATCCCCATTTACGTTAGGATCCCCAGAGAGCCCCCCTTTCATCTGGGTCCCCAGAGAGCCTCCCCTTACACCAGGGTCCCCAGAGATCCCCTTCCATACATCAGGGTTCCCAGAGAGCCGCCCTTACATCAGGGTCCCCAGAGAGCCCCTCTTTACATCAGGGTCCCCAGAGAGCCTCTTCCTTACATCAGTGTCCCCAGAGAGCTTTACTTTAAATCTGGGTCCCCAGAGAGCCCCTCTTTACCTCAGAGTCCCCTTAGAGCCCCCCCTCTTGTATCATGGGCCCCAGAGAGCCTCCTCTTTACATCAGGGTCACCAAAGCCCCCCTTACATCAGTGTCCCCAAAGAGCCCCTCTTTACCTCAGAGTCCCCAGAGAGCCTTTTCCTTACACCAGGGTCCCCAGAGATCCCCTTCCATGCATCAGGGTTCCCAGAGAGCCGCACTTACATCAGGGTCCCCAGAGAGCCCTCTTTTACATCAGAGTCCCCTAAGAGCCCCTCTTCCATAGAGAAGTCTGGTGGAGGTTTGGTATGATGATGTAATATAGAGCAGTAGTTGGCTGTGGTGTGATAGGTGTGATTGTGGAGGGACTGTAAAGACATTGATGAGTGAAGGGTTCATATCTGTGATGGAGGACACAACATCAGGACACTTACATCAGGGTCCTCAGATAGCCCCCCCTACATCAGGGTGCCTTACATTAAGATCCCCAGAGAGCACCACTTTACATCAGGGTCCCCAGACAGCCCCCTTACATCATTGTCCCCAGAGAGCCCCTCTTTACATCAGGGTCCCTAGAGAACCTCTGCCTTACATCAGGGTCCCCAGAGAGCCCCTCTTTACATCAGGGTTCCCAGAGAACCTCTGTCTTACATCAGGGTCTCCAGAGAGCCTCTCTTACATCAGGTTCTCCTGAGAGCCCTTCTTTACATCAGAGTCCCCAGAGAGCCTCTGCCTTACATTAGGGTCCCCAGAGAGCACCCCTTTACCTCATGGTTCCCATAGAGCCTCTGCCTTACATGAGGGTCCCCAGAGAACACCACTTTTTCACCAGGGTCCCAGAGAGCACCCCTTACATCAGGGTCCCCAGAGAGCACCCCTTACATCAGGGTCCCCAGAGAGTCCCTACTTACATCAGGGTCCCCAGAGAGCCTCTTCCTTACATCTGGGTCCCCAGAGAGCCTCCTATTTATATCAGGGTCACCAGAACGCCCCACTTACATCAGTGTCCCAGAGAGCTTCCCTTTACATCAGGGTCCCCAGAGAGCCTCTTCCTTACATCTGGGTCCCCAGAGAGCCTCTTATTTATATCAGGGTCACCAGAACGCCCCACTTACATCAGTGTCCCAGAGAGCTTCCCTTTACATCAGGGTCCCCAGAGAGCCTCTTCCTTACATCAGGGTCGCCAGAGAGCCTTACCTTACATTAGGGCTCCAGAGAGCCCCTCTTTACCTCAGAGTCCCCTTAGAGCCCCCCCTGCATCAGGGGCCCCAGAGAGCCCCCCACTTGCATCATGGTCCCCAGAGAGTCCCTTTTACATTAGGATCCCCAGAGAGCCTCCCCCTTACAACAGGGTCCCCAGAGATCACCTTCCGTACATCAGGGTTCCCAGAGAGCCTCTGCCTTACATCAGGCTCCCCAGAGAGCCCCCTTTACATCAGGGTGCCCAGAAAGCCCCCTTTACATCAGGGTGCCCAGAAAGCCCCCTTTACATTAGGATCCCCAGAGACCACCCCTTTACATCAGGGACCCCTGAGAGCCCCTCTTCCAGAGAGAAGTCTGATGGAGGTTTGGAGATGGTTGGTATGATGATGTAATATAGAGCAGTAGTTGGCTGTGGTCTGATAGGTGTGATTGTGGAGGGACTGTAAAGACATTGATAAGTGAAGGGCTCATATCTGTGATGGAGGACACAACATGAGACTCTGTATATTGTGACCTCCGGGGTCATATACTTCCCTCTTGTCCCACACATCCCACAGACTCCAGGACCTCCGAGGTGATTGTGGGGAGGTCACATTAGGTCAGCTTTCAGCTCCACAGAGGATAATAGTATATTGATCCTCACTAGAGACATGGCTAGGTCTACATCAGAGTCCCCAGAGAGCATCTACCTTTCATCAGGGTCCCCAGAGAGCCCCCCTTACATCAAGGTCCCCAGAGAGCACCACTTTACATCAGAGTCCCCAGAGAGCCTCTGCTTTACATTAGGGTCCCCATGGAGCACCACTTTACTTCAGAGTCCCCTTAGAGTCCCCCCTCTTGCATCAGGGGCTCCAGAGATCTTCCTCTTTACATCAGGGTCCCCATGAAGCCTCTGCCTTTCATCAGGATCCCCAGAGAGCCTTTTCCTTACATCATGGTCCCTAGAGAACCTCCCCTTACACCAGGGTCCCCAGAGAGCCCCTCTATAGTTCAGAGTCCTTTTAGAGTCCCCCCTCGTGCATCAGGGGCCCCAGAGAGCTTCCTCTTTACATCAGGGTCCCCATGGAGCCTCTGCCTTTCATTAGGGTCCCCAGAGAGCACCCCCTTTTCATCAGAGTCCCCAGAGAGACTCCTTCTTACACCAGGGTCCCCAGAAAGCACCCCTTACATCAGGGTCCCCAGAGAGCACCCCTTCATCAGGGTCCCCAGAGAGTCCCTACTTACATAAGGGTCCCCAGAGAGCCTCTTCCTTACATCAGGGTCCCCAGAGAGCCTTACCTTACATCAGGGTCCCCAGAGAGCCTTACCTTACATATGGGTCCCCAAAGAGCCCCTCTTTACCTCAGAGTCCCCTTAGAGCCCCCCTCTTGGATCAGGGGCCCCAGAGAGCCTCCTATTTACATTAGTGTCCCCAGAGAGCATCCCTTTACATCAGGGTCCCCAGAGAGCCTTACCTTACATTAGGGCCCCAGAGAGCCCCCCTCAGAGTCCTCTTAGAGCCCCTCTTGCATCAGGGGCCCCAGAGAGCCCCCCCACTTGCATCATGGTCCCCAGAGAGCCCCTTTTACATTAGAAACCCCAGAGAGCCCCCCTTCCATCTGGGTCCCCATAGAGCATCCCCTTTACAACAGGGTCCCCAGAAATCCCCTTCCGTACATCAGGGTTCCCAGAGAGCCTCTGCCTTACATCAGGGTCCCCTGAGAGCCCCTCTTCCAGAAAGAGAAGTCTGATGGAGGTTTGGAGATGGTCGGTATGACAATGTAATGTAATATAGAGCAGTAGTTGGCTGTGGTCTGATAGGTGTGATTGTGGAGGGACTGTAAAGACATTGATGAGTGAAGGGCTCATATCTGTGATGGAGGACACAACATGAGACTCTGTATATTGTGACCTCCGGGGTCATATACTTCCCTCTTGTCCCACACATCCCACAGACTCCCGGACCTCCGAGGTGGAATAGGAAATCCCTTTTCTTCTCTCACAATCATTCCCGGAAAAGTCAGCAAACACCGTCTCTGGTCGCTCTTCTTCCTTTCTTGCCGTTTTATCGGAAGGAATTCAGACATTTGTTAAAGAGAACAAAAAAAATCACAAATCTTTCTCTGTTTGCAAAGCGCCGGGTTTTATATCCAGGAAAGAGGAAATGTATTTCTGTATGGGTGAGAGAACGTCTCTCTTTGTATGCACGGCTCTGATCATTGTCTCCCGGATTAGACTTGGTACACAACCAATCATTACCATACACCTCTCTATGGGAGGAGCCAGAGAGGTCATCTGACTGAGACTCAACACATTTCACTATTTTATAAGACAAAACCAGAAACTCAGGAAATCAAACCAGCAGAGTTATGTTTATTCATTAACTACTAAAGGACCGGAAGGTTTTACCCCCCTAGTGACCAGGCTATTTTTTGCAATATGGCGCTGCGTTACTTTAACCACTTGAGGACCGCCACACGATGATATACATCATCAAAATGGCACGCCTAGGCACAAGGGTGTACATGTACGTCCCCTTTAAGAGCCCAACCATGGGACATGCAGTGCGCCGGCAGTGGTGCGCTTGCAACCCAGTCCTCTTCTCAGTGACCTTCCCCATCGGAACAGCAGACCGGATCACTGCCATTGTCCTGTGATTGGCTCACAGAGAGGAAGAACGGGGAGAGGTAAGTGTAAACAAACCTCTCCCTGTGCTTCCTAGTGTGGCTGTCACTGTTTGTCTGTTTCCTGTGTTAGGGAACGACTATCAGTGATGTCACACACACAACCACGCCCCCCACAGTAAGAACACTCCCTTAGGGCACACTTAACTTCTACAGCACCCCCTACAGGTTAACCCCTTCACTGCCAGTGTCATTTCCACAGTAACCAATGGATTTTTATAGCACTGCTTGCTGTAAAAATAACCATGGTCTCAAGATAGTGTCAAAAGTCTCCGATGTGTCCGCCATAATGTCACAGTCACAGAAAAAAAATTACTGATCACCGCCATTACTAGTAAAAAAAATAATAATAAAAATGCCATAAAACTATCCCCTATTTTGTAAACCAATCGATAAACGCTGGTTGCGATTTTTTTTACCAAAAATATGTAGAAGAATTCGTATCGGCCTAAACTGAGGAAAAAAAAATTATATCTTTTTTGGGGATATTTATTATAGGAAAAAGTAAAAAAATATTGGGCCAGATTCACGTACATCTACGCAATTTTAGACCGGCGTAGCGCACCTCCTTTACGTTAGACTTGTGCAATGTAGCAGCGCAATCACCCTATTCTCGTAGGTTTTGCGCAGAAATGTGCACCGGTGAAACGTTATTTCAGAGGCGTAAGGCGGAGTAATTCAAATTGGGAAGGACGTGGGTGTGTTACATTGAAATGAGCCTCGACCCCATGCAAATGAAGGGCCGGCCGGCTCGCGCATGCGCGCTTGAAGCAGACCATGGTCTGCACCTCTGTGCGCATGCTCCCAACTTGGGAACGGCGCAATCAGTGAAATTGGAAGTGGACCCGGGCAACTTAGTGAACTACGCAGACAGCTTAACCGCTTGCCGACCAGCCACCGCAGTTATACGGCGGCAGGTTGGCTCTCCTGGGTGAGAGCCCGTAGCTCTACGTCGGTAATTTTGATGGCCACTAGGGGGCGCGTGCGCGCCGCTGGTGGCCCACGCGCGTGCCCCCCGCTTGCCACGAGTCCGCGCGCATGCCCGGCGGGCACGATCGCCACCGGGCCCCCGCGATCACTTGTTACAGAGCGGGGAACGGGAGGTATGTGTGTAAACACATACCTCTTGTTCCTGTCAGCGGGGGAAACGCTGATTTTCTGTTCATACAATGTATGAACAGAAGATCAGTGATTTCTCCTAGTGAGGCCACCCCCCCATACAGTTAGAACACACCCAGGAACACACTTAACCCCTTCCCCACCCCCTAGTGTTAACCCCTTCACTGCCAATGGCATTTTTATAGTAATCCAATGCATTTTTATAGCATCGATCGCAAAAAAAATGCCAATGGCTCCAAAAATGTGTCAAAAGCGTCTGAAGTGTCTGCCATAAGGTCGCAGTACTGAAAAAAAAAACGCTGATCGCCGCCATTACTAGTAAAAAAAAAATTATAAAATTGCCATAAAACTACCCCCTATTTTGTAAACGCTATAACTTTTGCGCAAACCAATCAATAAACACTAATTGCGTTTTTTTATGAAAAATATGTAGAAGAATACGTATCGGCCTAAACTGAGGAAAAAACGTTTTTTTATATATTTTTGGGGGGATATTTATTATAGCAAAAAGTATTTAAAAAAAATTGTCGCTCTATTTTTGTTTATAGCGCAAAAAAATAAAAACCGCAGAGATGATCAAATACCACCAAAAGAAAGCTCTATTTGTGGGAAAAAAAGGACGCCAATTTTGTTTGGGAGCCACGTCGCGCGACGACCGCGCGCAATTGTCAGTTAAAGCGACGCAGTGCCGAATCGCAAAAAGTGCTCTGGTTGTTGGGCAGCAATATGGTCCGGGGCTGAAGTGGTTAAATAGACAGACACAAACACCCTTCCTTTGCAAAAGTACATCCCTTTGTATCCCTTCCTTTACAGCAAGGTGCTTTTGTTCTGTTGTTTGTTGCATTGTGACTTGTCTTTGTGATCTTTGTTGACTGTTTGATCTTGTGTTTTGGATAATATATTTGATAGTGTTTTTTGGTGACTGGTTGTGAGAGTTTTTGGATGATAGATTTTGTTTGTTTGTTTTTTGCTTGTTTTTTTCCTGCTTGTTTTTGTGAGTGATTTTTGGTGGTTGTTTGGGAGAGAGTTTTTGTATGAGTATGACTGAGAGGAAGCGGAAGATGAATTTTTCTTTGGGGGAGAAACAAATAATTGCCCGGGCCATTACCCAATATGGGCGTTTCCTCCACGGCCCGGAGAGTGCCAACACCACCCCGGCCAGGAGTAGTGATGAGCGGAATACGCCATATTCGATTTCGCGATATTTCGCAAATATTTTGAAGAATATTCGCGAATATTCGTTAATATCGAATATTCGTGATATTTTATAAAAAAAATAAAAAATTTCGCTATTTTTTTTGGATAAAATATCACGAATATTCGATATTTACGAATATTCGCTATATTTTATAAAAAAAATAAAAAATTGCGAAATTTCGCATATGCGAAAGCAAAAATGATTGCGAAATTTCGCTATTTTTTTGGATAAAATATCACGAATATTCGATATTTACGAATATTCGCTATTTTTTATAAAAAAAAATGCGAAATTTCGCTAATGAGAAATTTCGCTAATGCAAAATTTCGCTAGTGCGAATGTGAAATTGATTGCGAAATTTGAAAAAATACGAATATTCGAAATAGAGAATATTCGCCGCGATATTCGAGTTATTCGCAAATATTTGAATATGCAATTTTCTTAGCGAATATTCGCAATGCGAATATTCGTGAGCAACACTAGCCAGGAGGAGGGAGATTCTGCAGATGATTACCGACTAGGTAAATTCTGTTGGGGGGGGGAACCGGACACGCGAGGGGATCGAAAAGAAAATCAATGATCTCCGGCGTCTGGTCCGAAAGAAGCTGGGGCAGATGGCAAACCATGCCAGGGGCAATGGAGGGGGCCCACCATGCCCTGTTAGGCTGACAGCGGAGGAGCGTGCGGTGGCCCAGACCTTTCATAGGCAACAAGTGGAGGGCCTGCCTGGCTATGACTCCAGTCAGGAGCCCGTGAGGACAGGTAAGTTTTTTTTTTCCGTATCAGGTGTGTAGCATGTGTGTGGGGGGGGGTAAAAGGGAATATGTGGCAAGTGTGTGGATCCTCCAACCTGTGAATGTTTTGTGTCATCCACAGATGTGCAGGAGGGTGCTGGGCCATCTGGCCTGACCGCACCATCCTCAGGACAGCAGCCTGATGAGGACCCCCAGACAATGCCGGAGTCCTTGGAGGAGGTTGAGGAGGAGGAGTTTGAGGAGGAGGAGGAGTCCATGTCAGGCAGTGGCCTTTTGTTTTTGGAGGACTCTTCCCCTCTGGCTGGCAGCAAGCAGCCCTCCATAAGGGGTAGCCCCTCCCACTCCTCCCCCAACAGGGCTCCCCTCCCAAGGGGCTCCCCTTCTCCCCGGCCACAAGCATCAGCTGGAGGCAGGAAGGCGACCCAGAAGACCAGGGGGTGGCCGAGGTTCTGCCCGCCAATCTGAGAAGGGACCAGGCCCTTCAGACCCGCCATCTTGGACAGGTCAGCCAGACTTTGGTGCGGATGGAGGAGAGCCTGTCCTCCATAAAGGATACGCTTGGGAACCTGGACTGCCACTCCCGGGCTTTCACAAACTGCCTTAACGACCTGCAGACTACATCAGCAGCCGTTGGGCAGGATGTGAGGGCCCTCACCCAGGCTATCCAGGCCAACACGGCAACACTAGGTGCTGGCCTAGACAGAATTGCCGTGGCATTGGAGGGCAGGCCGCCAGGTGGGCAGAGACCAGGGGCAGCTCCTCCTTCCCCGGATTACCCCCCCCATGAGTCTCCCCTAAGGAGCCGGGGCCGTGGCCGTGGGCGCCCCAGGCGTGGCTCACGCCAGCGGCATTAATTTGTTTCCCCCCCCCCTTTTTTTCTGATTTTTTTTGCTTGTTTTTGGCTTTTTTTGCTGGAAATTTTTTATTTTTGCTGGACATTTTTTTTTTTGTGTTGTGAATGCTGTTTGAATGTGGGGGTGACATTCCTGCCGGAAAAGGGGCGTCATCCTCATTTTTGGTGGAGAAGGGTTCCCCAGGACCAGGGAGAAGTGATCCCCAGGTCGTCCGTGTGAATGGTGTATGAATGTACAGTGACATAATTGGAGCCTTGGCGTGGCGTTGCTGCTCACAAGTCCTGCATGGTGGGCTTGTGCTAATCCAGTTTGATGAGGATGTGGTGTGTGTGCTAGGGACCACAGTGGTGTGCATGCATGCATTCTCATTGTGCCTTGATTAATGTGTGTGTTTAACGTGCAAAAATGCCCAATGTGAGCTGTCTCCTGGCTGCTCTTCCCTCAGAAGACGGGTTAGCCTCGGTTAGGGGGGATTGTCTGGTTCAGGGGTCAGGTCATCACGTAGGTCAATCTGCAGGCCCTTTCTTACTGCGAAGTTGTGCAGCAGGCAACATGCAACGATGATCTGGCACACGAAGTTTGGGGAATACAACAGGGTACCCCCAGACTTATCCAGGCATCGGAAACGTGACTTCAGGAGGCCAAAGGTGTGCTCCACCACTGCACGTGTTTGGGCGTGTGCTTCATTGTATCTTTCCTCTCCTGGGGTTTGGGGGTTCCGGATAGGAGTCATGAGATGGGGTCCCAGTGGATATGCAGAGTCACCTGGAAGGAAAAAAGACAGGAGGATGTTAGTCATGCATGTGCCCCTTGTGATGTGTGCATCATGGGAGGGTACAGTCATGCCTGACTCCCATGTCACTCACCAACCAGCCAGCTGTCCCCATACACGTTCTGTTTGAATTCCATTGGGATGGGGCTTTGATTGTATATGTAGCTGTCATGGCTGGACCCTGGGTGTTTGGCACGAACGTGCCATATGAGGCCTTGGGCATCGACTATCACCTGTACTTTGATGGAATGCCAATGCTTCCGATTGCGGTACATGTGCTCTGTCTCATGGGGGGGCTGGAGTGCCACATGGGTGCAATCAATGGCCCCCACGGTGCGTTGGAATCTGGCAATTCTGTAGAAATCTGTCATTGCCTTCTGCCGCAGGTCCTCAGTGGTGGGTTTGATGATTTGGTTGGCCATGCGTCTGAGGATTGCTGGGAAAACCTGGTGCACACATCTGCTCACGGAGGATTGTGACATCCCAGCCACCACTCCACTTGTACGCTGAAAAGAACCACTGGCAAGGAAATGGAGTGTTGCCAGGACCTTAACCAGTGGCTGCACTGCATGTGAGCGGTGTGTTGGGCTGGTGATGTCCTCCTGCAGGGCTGTGGTTAATTCCAGGATGGCATGAGGGGTGAATCTGAAGATGCGATACACCTCAGAATCACTCATGCCAAACAGGTCTATGCGTGTGCGGTATACCCTCTCCCGTGCCCTCCTCCTTCTTTGCTCCTCTAAAGTCAGTAGTATAGTTATGAGCAAGGATTTTCCTGGCATGTTGGCATACAGATTGTTGTGCAGCAAGTGTGACTGCTCAGCTGCTCACTAACAGTGTTGCTTTATCTGACAAGTAGACGGATTGTCTAATTTTATACCACCTTTTATATGGTCTAATTTTAGACAGGACATGTAGCTGTTGCACACAGCGCGTAGCCTGCGCTGCCCCAACGTTTTTTTGTGGATCCCCGTAACTCCCTCATTTGCATATTTGACTAGCAAATCAATGGTGTGTCTAGCGCAGTTTTGCGCGGACGGATGCGCCAGTCTATCGAAATTATTAAGAAATTGGGTAAAAAAAAGTAAATTTCTTGTGCATATCGTTTTGGGGATGCGCGCATCGAAACGCACACGCAAATTTAGACTTACGCCGCACATCTGCTGAAACGCAGGCGTAATGGCTCTGTGAATCTGGCTCATTGTTTTTTTTCAAAATTGTCGCTGTATTTTTGTTTATAGCGCAAAAAATAAAAACACAGATGTGATCAAATGAGAGTTCTATTTGTGGGGAAAAAAAGACGCCAATTTTGTTTGGGAGCCACGTTGCACGACCGCACAATTGTCAGTTAAAGTGACGCAGTGCTGAATCGCAAAAAGGGGCCAGGTCCTTTACCTGTATAATGGTCCGGGTCTTAAGCGGTTAACTGATAATTGCGCGGTCGTGCGATATTGTACCCAAACAAAATTGACGTCCTTTTTCCCCCACAAATAGAGATTTATTTTGGTGGTATTTGATCACCTCTGCGGTTTTTATTTTTTGCACTATAAACAAAAATAGAGCGACAATGTATCTCTCGTGTTCCTCAGATATTCACCGATTTGGATCGATCTAAAACATTACAAATTAAAAGTTTTAGAAATTGCTTTACAAGAAAAGTGATTTACAAGTTGGAATGTCCATGGAAAAAATTCTATAGAGGGGAAAACAAATCGACAATAGAAAATCTGTATCGGTGATCATCTGAGGGACATCAAGGGACCTCCTGGAGAAAGAAAAAGAGAATATTTTAGCACAACATTTTAGGAAAATCCACACGGGAAAAAGAGATGACCTGAAACTGAAGGGGATCTTTTCCCTAAATGTACCTCCTAGGAGAGGAGACTTTGATAGGATACAATGTAAAGAAAAATACTGGATCTAAAATTTCAGTACTCTCTCACTGCTTCTAAACGTGATCCAGTGGCTAATCAGCTGCTCAGATCGCTTTTATGAGAAACAGAATTGCCGGCTTCAGCCATAACCCCATAAACCACTTCAAAACCACAACATTTATATATATATTGTGTTTGGCAAGTGGATTTTGCATTTATTGATGAGACAATTATTAACCACTTGCCTACTGCACACCATCATATGACATCGCTGACTTTCGGAGGGATATCTGAATGATGGATGCAGCTACAGGCATTATTCAGATATTATTCTTTGCAGCCGGCAATTCTGTGCACCATAAGAATGATCATATTGCAAAATTTGCCGCTTGATCATTCTTATAGGCCTTCGCCCCCTCCCGCTGCCATCTGGTGCTTCTCTGGGCTCTCCCGTGCCATCGGGGCCCCAGAGAAAGAATAGTCATCTCTATGGCTGTCGGAGGCCCGGACGTGTCGTTATGATGTCACACCCGGGTTCCCGGATGTAAACAAAGCCGCAATCGTGGCTGTCAGCATGAGATATGTGAATTTTGTTCTCAATCTCATGTTTTCCAGCCTGGAGGAGAGATGTGGGGTATTTTTGACCTTGCATCTCTCCATAAAGAGGACCTGTCACAATAGATTCTTATTACAAGGGATGTTTACATTCCTTGTAATAGGAATAAAAGTGATACAAAAAAGTGTAAAAAAATAAGTAAAAAAAACAAAAATCATCAACATCATCTTTCACATTATACAAAAAATTGGGCTAACGTTACGGTTTTTATTATTTTTTCATGAAATCGTTTTTTTTGTTATTTTAACCACTTAAGACCCGGACCAAAATGCAGGTAAAGGACCTTGCCCCTTTTTGCGATTCGGCACTGCGTTGTTTTAACTGACAATTGCGCGGGTCGTGCGACGTGGCTCCCAAACAAAATTGGGGTCCTTTTTTCCCCCACAAATAGAGCTTTCTTTTGGTGGTATTTGATCACCTCTGCGGTTTTTATTTTTTGCGCTATAAACAAAAATAGAGCGACAATTTAAAAAAAAATGCAATATTTTTTACTTTTTGCTATAATAAATATCTCCCAAAAATATATAAAAAAAACATTTTTTTTCCTCAGTTTAGGCCGATACGTATTCTTCTACGTACTTTTGGTAAAAAAAATCGCAATAAGCGTTTATCGGTTGGTTTTCGCAAAATTTATAGCGTTTACAAAATAAGGGATAGTTTTATTGCATTTTTATAACATTTTTTTTTTTTTACTACTAATAGCGGCGATCAGCGATTTTTTTCGTGACAGCGACAATATGGCGGACACTTCGGACAATTTTGACACATTTTTGGGACAATTGTCATTTTCACAGCAAAAAATGCATTTAAATTGCATTGTTTACTGTGGAAATGACAGTTGCAGTTTGGGAGTTAACCACAGGTGGCGCTGTAGGGGATGTGTGACCTATGTGTTGTGTTTACAACTGTAGGGGGGTGTGGCTGTAGGTGTGACGTCATCGATCGTGTCCCCCTATTACAGGGATGACGCGATCGATGCTACGGCCACAGAGAAGCACGGGGAAGCCGTGTGTACACACGGCTCTCCCCGTTCTTCCGCTCCAGGGACGGATCGCCATACTGCAGCGGCGATCGGGGCCGCGAATCCCGCGTTCCCGGTCCTGGAGCTTCGGACCGGGTCGCGGGCGCGCGCCCGCTCACGACCCACGGCTGGGTACTAAAATCAATGTATATATACGTTGATGTGCCCAGCCGTGCCATTCTGCCAACGTAAATGTGCAGTAGGCGGTCCTTAAGTGGTTAAAAAGGCGTTTGAAAAATTAATGTGCAAATACCGTGTGAGATAAAAAAATTGCAATGACCGCCATTTTATTCCCTAGGATGTCTGCTAAAAATATATACTGTTTGGGGGTTGTGAGTAATTTTCTAGCACATAAATGATGATTTTTACATGAAGGAGAGAAGTGCCGGAATAGGACCGGTATGGAAGTGGTTAATGAGCATTACAGCCGGGTCAGGTGACAATGCATTCCTGTATGATGCCTGAATAAAGATGAAGTCAGCCAACAGGTCACACAATTTCCATATTCCATCACTTCCTTACCAATCAAAACAATCCTTCTGATATAATAATTTTTAATTATTTTTTAATATTTTCTTTACATGCATACTATGACCAGAGCAATACAGTGTTACCATAGTAACACTGTACTACTCTGGGAGGTAATCAGGATTTTTTTTACACACTATAATTGCTTATAGCAGTGAATTTCATTACGATAAGCAATCATTGGTTCTGAATTAAATAGATTTATTCAGTGTGCATTGTTGTGATTGGCCCTGTCTGTACCATGTGATCACTGTAATCAACCACACAATGAACGGCATGAATCAAAGCCATTCATTTTTTACAATTGTCATGTGATCTGCTGTGATTGGTCACAGCAGATCACATGGTACTGGTAGCGGGCTGTTACACTGATCAGTCATCTGCTATGTCCAGTGGACACAACAAGTGACAGACTGCGCCAGAGCTTGGCCCTGAGGGGCCGCACAAGATATTTTCTTCCAGAAGAATAGGGCTCCTGATGGCCATCATATTACAATAGTCCGAGCAGGAAGCAGTTAATAATGAATGTTAAAAAAGGAAGAAACTTTATTAAATCCTTTTTATAGAATTCTGACTTCTATTTTTTCTCCTGTACAGGTGAATTGAGGAACAACGTTTTCGGTCATGTTGGTCTTCATCAATAAAACAGAGACACATGGGAAATGAGCCATATGGGTGTTATAAGCGACTGAAAGTCTTTATTGTCGTTCACTGGAGAATTCACACAGGACACAAGACAGATCCGTGTTCTTTATGTCATTAATGTTTTGGGTCCTCTTAAACACCGATCCAACCTCAGAGGACAACACAAAAGAAGTAATTTCAGTTCCCTGGAAGTGACAATGGCTTTATAGTAAAGTCCAACCTATGAATACGTGAGAGGAGTAATTCCAGAAGATATTTCTTGTTTGTAATGTGATATAGGTTTTACAATGGAGGTAAAACGTATCACACACCAGAAGGTTCACACTGAAGAGAAACCATTTCAGTGTTCTGTATGTGATAAAGCTTTTACATTGAAGTCAAAACTTACCCGACACCAGAGGATTCACACTGTAGAGAAGTCATATCAGTGTTATGATTGTGGCAAAGCTTTTAGAACCAAAAACAAGCTTATCACACACCAGACAGTTCACACTGGGGAGAAGCCATATCAATGTTCTGAATGTGGCAAAGCTTTTACACAGAAGGCATGCCTTATCAGTCACCAGACGATTCATACTGGAAATAATCAATATGAGTGTACGGAATGTGATAAAGCTTTTACATTGAAGTCACAACTTACCAGTCACCAGAGGATTCACATTGGGGAGAAATCATATCAGTGTTCTGAATGTTGCAAAGCTTTTAGAACCAAGAAAGAGCTTATTATACACCAGAGGGTTCACACTGGGGAGAAGCCATATAAATGCTCTGAATGTTGCAAAACATTTGCAGCTATGTCAAATCTTATCAGACACAAGAGAGACCACACTCTAGCGAAATCATATCAGTGTTCTGAATGTGACAACGTTTTTACATTTAAGTCACAGCTTATCATACACCAGCGGGTTCACACTGGGGAGAAGCCATATCAATGTTCTGAATGTGGCAAAGCTTTTAAAACCAAGATTGAGCTTATTATACACCAGAGGGTTCACACTGGGGAGAAGCCATATAAATGCTCTGAATGTTGCAAAACATTTGCAGCTATGTCAAATCTTATCAAACACAAGAGGGGTCACACTCTAGAGAAATCATATCAGTGTTCTGAATGTGACAACATTTTTACATTTAAGTCACAGCTTATCATTCACCAGAGGGTTCACACTGGGGAGAAGCCATATCAATGTTCTGAATGTGGCAAAGCTTTTACAACCAAGACAGCGCTTATTATACACCAGAGGGTTCACACTGGGGAGAAGCCATATAAATGCTCTGAATGTTGCAAAACATTTGCAGCTATGTCAAATCTTATCAAACACAAGAGGGGCCACACTCTAGAGAAATCACATCAGTGTTCTGAATGTGACAAAGTTTTTACATTTAAGTCACAGCTTATCATACACCAGAGGGGTCACACTGGGGAGAAGCCGTATCAGTGTTCTGAATGTGGCAAAGCTTTTACAACTAAGTCATATATTATTAGACACCAGAGGGTTCACACGGGAGAGAAGCCATATCAATGTTCTGAATGTGGCAAAGCTTTTACACATAAGTCAAATCTTATCACACACCAGAGGATTCACACTGGAGAGAAGCCATATCAGTGTTCCAATTGTGGCAAAGCTTTTACATATGAGTCACACCTTATCAGACACCAGCGGGTTCACACTGGAGAGTAGCCATTTTAATGCTCTGAATGTCTCAAAGATGTTACAATTAATGCCGGCTAATGTATCGCCTGAGGATTCACACCCTTCAGCATAGAAGCTTGTAGAGAGTAAACTCGGGGAAGAAGGGGGTTATTGAAGGAGTTGTGGTTGTCCCATAAGTTTTATAGCCCCAATGTCATCCCACAAGCTAGGGAAGAAGTGAAAAGATGAAATGCTACTGTGAGCAAGCTGGAATGTAATGATTGAATGCACCGACTTTAGTGCTTATGTCCATCAGACACACACCAAGGCCTGTGAATTTTTTGATTTTTTTTCTTCCAGATAAGCACCAATGACTGAACTGTTTTCCTCAGGGGGGAAAAACACACTATTTTGTAAGTTTTGCTGTAATAAATAGAAACTATTTAAATAAAAAAAAAAATATATATATATATATATATATATATAGGCATAGGCAAGCATTGCATTCAGCAAGCCATTGCTCCCAGGGCTGCGCCAGCGCGTCGTGGGTTTCGAAGGCACATGTCGGTGTAGGTGGAAGTGGGCGTGACCCCATGAAAATGATGGGCCGAGCGCCAGACAGGTACGCCAGCATGGCGCAGTGTTTTATGCCCGGCGTATCACGAACTGCGCATGCACTGTGATGTGGACGCATGTGAAGCACCCCCCTGCGTGAGCACACAATCACGCCGGCACAACTGCCTAAGCTACGCCGGATCACCACGTACAATGTGAACATAAAGTAACGTTGGCGTAACGTGCTATACGTCGGCGTAAGTGTTTTGTGAATCTGGGCCATAGTGTCTACAAAATAGAGGGTAGATTTATAGCATTTTTAACATTATTTCTTTTACTAGTGGCGGCGATCTGCGATTTTTATCAGGACTGCAACATTAAGGCGGACACATTGGACACTTTTGACACATTTGTTGGACCATTGGAATTCATACAGTGATCAGTGATATAAAAAATGCACTGATTACTGTGTAAATGTCACTGGCAGGGAAGGGGTTAACACTAGGGGCAATCAAGGGGTTAACTGTGTTCCCTAATGTGTATTCTAACTGTGGGGGGAGGGGACTCACTACATGAGATGACAGATTGTGGTTCCCAGCTTGTAGGAACTCATGACCTGCATCTCCTCTCAGAACAAAACAGGGATGTTTGTGTTTACACACACATACCCCTGTTCTGCATCTCGTGCCCATGTTTGCTAGTGGCCGACAGTCATTGCGACCACCGGTCATGACCAACAGCACCCCAGCTTAAAGGGGTTGTAAAGGTTTGTTTTTTTATTTTCTAAATAGGTTCCTTTAAAGCGGATCTCCACCCTAAAGTGAAGATCCGCTGATCCGAACACTCCCCCCCTCCGGTGTCACAATTGACACCTTTCAGGGGGGAGGGGGGTGCAGATAGACAGGTATCTGCACCCACTTCCGGCCCAGCATTCACGGGCAAAAGACGGGCATTTCATCACATCCCGTCCGTCCCCCGTTGTGTGCTGGGAACACTCGGCTCCCAGCACACAGCTGGAGCCAATCGGCGGGCGCAGCGCGACTCGCGAATGCGCCGTAGGGAACCGGGCAGTGAAGCCGCAGCGCTTCACTTCCTGGTTCCCTCACCGTGGATGGTGCGGGGAACAGCAGAGAGAAGAGCGATCGCTCATCCTCTGCTGCGGACAGCGCTGGACTCCAGGACAGGTAAGTGTCCTAATATTAAAAGTCAGCAGCTGCAGTATTTGTTGCTGCTGGCTTTTAATATTTTTTGTTTTGTGAACCATCCACTTTAAGCTTGTGCATTGTTGGTTTACTTACCTTTTACTTTGATTTCCCTTCTAAATGTTTTTTTTCTTTGTCTGAATTTCTCACTTCCTGTTCCTCCTCAGGAAGCTTGCCCCCATTATCCGAGCCGTTCTGGTGGGGGTTAGTCAGCGTGCTCGCCCCCTCCCTTGGGACTACATCCCTGCGGGGAGACTACATCCCTGTTTTGAGACACTGTGAACGACACAGGGATGTAGTCCCAAGGGAGGGGGCAAGCACGCTGACTAACCCCCAGCCAGAACGGCTCGGATGATGGGGCAAGCTTACTGAGGAAGAACAGCAAGTGAGATATTCAGACAAAGAAAAAAAAACATTTAGAGGGGAAATCGAAGGAAAAGGTAAGTGAACCCACAATACACTAGCTTAAAGGAACATATTTAATAAATGAAAGACGAACCTTTACAACCCCTTTAAAGGGACTGACGTAAAGCTACGACGGTCCGCGGGAACGAGCCGACCTGCCGTAGTAAAATGATGGCAGCTGGTTGGCAAGCGGTTGAGGAGGTTTGGTGCAAGAAATGTTCTCACTCCTTCATGCGCAGTTATATGTAACATGTATCCTAATAAACGTTTTCACTAATAGGCACCCCTGAAACATGTGTTTACGTTTTTACATGCGTCTATGTGGCCTCAAGTTTTTTTGGGGGGAGAATTTATGTGCTTGGGTGTAAAAAAAATAAAATACATTTCTTTCATCACATAGGGGACAAAAAGTCCTGTATGTGATATTTTATAGGTGACCGGTTCTCTTCAACCGCTTGCCGTCCGCCGCACGCAGATATATGTCTACGGCATGGCATGGGCAGGCAAAAGGACATACCTGTATGTCCCCTTTAAGAGGCGGTTGTTGCAGGCACGCACCCACCCACCGCAATCACCGTGAGCATGCCTGCAGGTCCCCCGTGGACTCGATCGCCACAGGCATACCAGCGATTGTCTCATGGAGAGATAGAAAGGGGAGATGTAAACACAACATCCCCCTGTTCTGCCTGACTGACACTGTCACTGATCATGTTTCCTGTCATCGGGAAAACGATCAGTGATGTGTCACAGCAAGCCACGCCCCCTACAGTAAGAATAACGCCTTAGGGAACACTTAACCCCTACAGCATTTATATAGCAATGGTCCCAAAAATGTGTCAAAAGTGTCCGATGTGTCCGCCATAATGTTGCAGTCCTGATAAAAATCGTAGATCGTCGCCATTACTAGTAAAACAATATATTTATAAAAATGCCATAAAACCCCTATTTTATAAATTTCGCACAAACCAACCGATAAACGCTTATTGCGATTTTTTTACCAAAAATATGTAGAAGAATATGTATCAGCCTAAACTGAGGAAACATTTTTGATCTTTTTGGGATATTTATTATAGCAAAAGTAAAAAATATTGTTTTGTTTTTTTTTCAAAATTGTCGCTCTATTTTTGTTTATAGCGCAAAATATAAAAACCGCAGAGGTGATCAAATACCACCAAAAGAAATCTCTATTTGTGGGGGGAAAAAGGACGTCCATTTTGTTTGGAAGCCACGTCGCACAACAGTTAAAGTGACACAGTGCCCAAAAGTGACCCGGTCATTTAGCAACAAAATAGTCCGTGGCTTAAGTGGTTAATGAGACATGCAAGACCCCCAATGTCTCCTCTGAATGTTTATCAATGCAGGTCGCTCTGCAAAACAGACACAGAGAGGCTGACCTGGAAGTGACGTCATAGACATTGCTTTCTGGGTCACAGCAAGAAGGGGAGAAAAGCGGACGTGTGTTCATTGCCCCCCCCCCCAGCCCCCACACGCGCCATGTTGGTCCTGGGAATGCACAGGAAGGGATCTGGACAGCTGCACTCCAATATAATCACCTTTATTTAATAAAAAGAAAGTCCATACAGCAATTGGAGCTGGAGGAATCAGATAGAGCTAATAACATCGGTCCTGGGCCTGCAAATGGGTAAGCGGAGCCAGGAAAATATGGTGGGGAAGCGCCAGGACTGGGGATGTGTGTGACCAATCGGGCGTCAGTTTCACACGCAATCCCAGTGGCTGCAGCAACAGTTCACTACGATGTACGGAGCTGGCAGTGAGATGGTTCATGACTCTGATTGGACAGATCTCTTTGTGGTGTAAAGTTTTCAAAGAACACTTCTTATCCCTGGAAATGTTATGATGTCGGCACTAAAGTGTAACTATTTTATTTTTGTTTTGTGGGAATGTTTTGTGTGTTTTGAGTTCTTCTTTTGTTGTAAATTGGAAAATAAAATAAAAAGTATTTGATTGGGAAAAAAAGTGTAACTAATAATTCCATAAATGGTGCAATCTGTCATTAGCATGGAAGTTGTTGTGTTTCGGAGTCTCCCCTATAACAGATCTACAGACAGGATAACAGGCGATAAAACGATGTTGCGGAGGGAACTCTGGGAATGATAATGACAGATTACATTTCACATTAAGTTATCAGACTTCCTGCTGTTGGTCTTATGTTTGGATTGTCTTCTGATATTTACTGTCCTGCTGTAAAAGGTGTAAATGATCGCCCACATGTTTCCTGTAGTAGCAGGGACTACAGACTCATATTAGGATGGGAACCTACCCAAGGGGGTCACCTTTCTGGATTTGGGTGAAACATTTCACATGGTTTCCCTTAATGACACAGACAAGGGGAGTCTCACTTCCTTAACAGGAGAGCCAATCACAGGACAGTAACATTTCATGGTTTCTCAGTGTAATTGCAGAATGTTTAATCCCCATTGGTCCAATGGATTCCTAGTTTTTCCAGATAACATTTCCTTCTTGTGGGGAATGAGCCCCCTAAAATGTCTTCCCTTCAATCCCACCCATAGCTGTACTTTAGGTTATGTTGCCCCTCCCATATCTGTAAGGGAAACATGTGCATGCACACAGGGTGTGCCAGGTGTGACCAGGCACACCCTTATCAGCCTTTACAGCACAGATCCCCCCTACTGCCCTGGCTCTCCCCTTCTCTCCTCCTCTCCTGCCAGCTGTTGCTGGAAGGATGTTTTAGAATGAGAGGCGGAAGGATCTGGTAAATATGTAATTGACTGTCCTCTTCCCTTTCTGAATGAACATTGTGAGTGTTTAATAGTGTGTGCTTGAGCTATGGGGTGCACACCCTAATGCAATACGCTGCACACACCTATGAAGGGAAAGACTCAATTTCCCCCAATACTCCCCTGGCCTTCCAGTGAGGAGAAACATTTTCTCTGGAGTGGATATGTTTTATACAGTGAGCCCTTCATAGACGGGATGGGGGGTCTAAGTCATCTAAGAGAAGTAAGATAAACCCCTGTACTGGAGTCATGGATCAGATAACCAATGAGATCATTGATGGTAGAGCAGAGCTGACAGCAGAAGTGTCTCCATCACCTAAGGTGGTGTCACAGAACTGCATGGCTGATGACTATCTTTCAGAAGATCAAGGCGGAGTCTACAAACTGGTGTCACATTGAGAGTGTTGTACATTTATTTTATATCATGAGGATCTCAGAAGATCTACACAAGGTAAAGGAGATCCAACCGGCACCTGGGTGGGAGGAAGTGGGGTCTATTTTCTTGGAGGGGTTGAGTTGGAACTCGGTTGAGTAATATGGTTGAAAAATTAGTCGTAGGAGGAGAAACTAACTCAAAAGAAATCCTGAAGTGTCTTACCACATCCCAGTTAGAATTGTGTACATAGGGAATGCCCCAGGGATAATACGGGTAAGAGACAAACAGGGTGTTAAGAAAGATACAGAAAAATAAAAATATATATTGTTTTATTCCATGTAGAAAATTTCAGAAATACAAAAACATTTTATAAAACAGTAAATGGAACAAAGACCTAGAAACACATCTGCTACTAATTGGTGAACGCACTGCACTTCTGAACATCGTATGAAAGAAGAGCTGCAGTTAATCCGTGACCAACATGTTTCGGATAACGCCTGAAAAGACTTCTGTTTTTCTTAGGTTAAAATAGTGTAATATGGTGGCTTTTCTTCTTAACCACTTAACCCCTTGCTTACTGGGCACATATACCCCCCTCCTGCCCAGGTGAAATTTCAGCTTCCGGCACTGCGTCGCTTTAACTGACAATTGCGCGGTCGTGCGACGTGGCTCCCAAACAAAATTGACGTCTTTTTTTTCCCCACAAATAGAGCTTTCTTTTGGTGGTATTTGATCACCTCTGCGGTTTTTATTTTTTGCACTATAAACAAAAGAAAGCAACAATTTTGAAAAAAAAAACACTATTTTTTACTTGTTGCTATAATAAATAGCCCATTTTTTAAAAGAAAAAACATTTTTTTTCTCAGTTTAGGTAGATATATATTCTTCAACATATTTTTGGCATTGAAGGGGTTAACACTAGGGGGTGAGGAAGGGGTTAAATGTGTACCTGTATTGTGTTCTAACTGTGGGTGGAGGGGGGGGGTGACTGGGGGAGGTGACCAATGCTGTGTCCCTATGTACAAGGGACACAGATCGGTCTCCTCTCTCCCCTGACAGGACATGGAGCTCTGTGTTTACACCCCATCATTACACACAGAGCTCCACGTCCCTGCTGTCATTGCCGATCGCGTGTACCTGGCAAACATCGCGACCGCCAGGCACGCGCATCGGCATTTCGGACAAGCGCACCCCGCCGCTCGCGCGCCCCCCCAGTGGCCGAGGAATCCAGGACGTCATATGACATTCACTTGGATTTCCAGAGCCACCGTGCGTCCGTCATTTGACGATGGCCCGGGGCTCAGGATGTTAAAGGAGCCCTTCACGTGATATACCTCGGCAGAATGGCACGGCTGGGCACAATCACGTACCTGTACGTGTCTCTTTAAGCCCAGCTGTGGGGTCGCGCGAACCCGGTCTGAACCTCCATGACCACGCCCGCGAGACCTGTGGACCTGATTGCCGCCGGTGTCTGGCGATCGGTCACCGGAGGAGAGGTGAGTGTAAACACACCTTAGCCGTTCTTCACAGTGGCGGTGTTACTGATCGTCTGTTCCCTGATATAGGGAAAGACAATCAGTGACGTCACACGTCCAGCCCCGCCCCCTACATTTATAAACACATATGAGGTCACACTTAACCCATTCAGCGCCACCTAGTGGTTAACTCCCAAACTGCAATTGTCATTTTCACAGTAATCAGTGCATTTTTATAGCACTTTTTGATGTGAAAATGACAATGGTCCCAAAAATGTGTCAAAAGTGTTTGATGTGTCCGCCATAATGTCGCAGTCATGAAAAAAAACACTGATCGCCACCATTAGTAGTAAAAAAAAAAACTATATTAATAAAAATGCCATAAAACTATCCCCTATTTTGAAAACGCTATAAATTTTGCGCAAACCAATCGATAAACGCTTATTGCAATTTTTTAACCAAAAATATTTCTAAAAATACGTATCGCCCTAAACTGAGAAAAACTATATTTTTATATATTTTTGGGGGATATTTATTATGGTAAACATTTAGAATTTTTTTCAAAATTGTCGCTCTATTTCTGTTTATAGCGCAAAAACTAAAAACCGCAGAGGTGATCAAATACCACCAAAAGAAAGCTCTATTTGTGGGAAAAAAGGACGCCAATTTTGTTTGGGAGCCACGTCGCACAATTGTCAGTTAAAGCGATGCAGTAGCAAATCTCAAAAAGTGGCCCGGTCATTGACCAGGAATATGGTCCGGGGCTTAAGTGGTTAATGATGGTATGTATACCGCTGTGACGTGGGCACAGGTTCACCCCAGGGAGCTTCAGTTATTCCTGCTCTCCTCCCCATCTGGAGATCTTACGGGCCCAAAGGCCAGGGAGTTTGTTTCCGGGGGCATCTTCTTCCAACTGTAGAGAACTCCTGGCCATAAGGCAGGCCCTAGGGGCGTTCAAGGGCAGCAGTAAAGAAGACAAGATCCTCTCAGACAATGCTACAATGGTGACGTACATAAACCACCAGGGGGTACCAGGTCCCAAAGCCTCTTGAGTCTGACCCTGGAGATCCTGGGGTGGAAGGAAGTCAGTCTGCTCTCCATGTAAGTGGTCTATATAAAGCAGGAATCCTCAAACTACAGCCCTCCAGCTGTTGTAGAACTACACATCCCATGAGGCATTGTAACACACTGACATTCACAGACATGACTGGGCATGATGGGAATTATAGTTCCTGAACAACTGGAGGGCCGTAGTTTGAAGACCCTTGATATAAAGGTTCCCACCAGAGTAGAGGCAGACTTCCTCAGCTGGCAACCCATCCATCAAGGAGGGAGGAGTTAAACGTTTTTTCTATCCGAGCGCAATTTTTGGTACCGTGGAAATAGATCCTTTTACCCGCAGGAAGAACAGAAAAGTGCAGGAAAGTATTTTTTAGACATGTGCACACTTAAATATTTTGTTTTGGAATTTAGTATTTGTCCGAAAAATTTGATTATTTTGTTTTGTTAAAAAAATGCATTCGTCCGAAAATCGGAATGAATTAAGGTTGAATCTTTCAATTGAAGACTTATGGCGTCTGTGGAATGTTCTAAGAAGATTCAACAAAGCAGCTAAACTATAGCTTATACCCTCACAGATAGAAAGCACCTCCCTAGGGAACACTTAACCTTTGATCACTGCTATTGTTAACCCCTCCTGCCAGTGCCGATTATACAGTGATCCGTTTTTTTTAGCACTGATCACTGTATTGGGGTCTCTGGTCCCCAAAAGTGGGACTTAGGGTCAGATTTGTCCGCTGCAATGTCGCAGTCCTGCTTAAAAAATAAATAAAAAACACTAATCCCCGTCATTATTAATAAAGAAAAGGTCCCTAAATCTTTCCCCTACTTTGTAGATGCTATAACGTTTGCACAAACCAATCAATATCCGCTTATTGGAAACGTTTTTACCAAAAATATGAAGAAGAATGCGTATTGTTTTTTTACATTTTTTATTGGATTTATTATAGCAGAAAGTAAAAGATTTTTTTATATATAAACACACTGTAAATAAAATAAAAACACACAAAACAAATGTTAAAGCCCCCAGTTCCCACACACATGCACATCATGCAAATGCCGGCTTCAGGTGCGGTTATGTAGGAAAACAACAATCACACCACACATATCGCTGCTCACACCAGAGGGAGAGGAATGACTCAGGGACATCATTCATGGAGAACTTCTCATACCGCGTACACACGACCGCTTTTCATGACAGTGAAAGAAACAACATCAGCAACGTATAAAATTATTATGAGAACTATAGTAGCAACTAATGGCTTAAAGGGTCACTAAAGGTTTACAGGGTATAGAGACATAAAAGTTAACTGATTCTTTTTAAAAATGATTAAAAATAGATAAAAAAAATCAATCATATAATGTACCTGCAGTTCTAGTTTTGTTTTTGCTGTAGTTTCCTGTCTCTCTGATGTACAGAGCCAGAGAGCCAATAGAGGGCAGTGATGGCTGGTCTAAAAAACCCTCAGCACCAACCCAGTTTCAGTTTACACACAGTAATCACACCTCCTTGATTAGTGACCACAGTGAGAAAGCTCCCAGTACGGTGGTTATAAGGAAACAGACAACCAGGAAGTGTGGAGAACAGAGCAGAATTACAGCAACATCAAAGCAAAAATGAACAATGAGGACATGAAAACAGCACTGCAGTAAGGTAAAGGAAGCTATTTAGCTAAAAAAAAAATGTTTTCCTTTAGTGACCCTTTAAGAAGAAAACAGACCCCACTTCCTCCCACACAGGTGCCGGTTGGATTTCCTTTACCTTGTGTAGATATTCCCTTCTGAGATCCTCATGATATAAAATAAATGTACAACACTATCTATGTGACACCGGTGCCACATAGAATGTCAGGTACCACCATGTCGGGGACCAAAATGTCATGGACCACCAGTGCTGTTTGTCAGGGACCACCAGTGCAGAGCGGGATTATTATTAGTAATTACTTGTATATACACAGCAGGGATCTCCCGCAGTGTCCGATATTGTTATATAATAATGCAGAGTGCCGATGCCCCTCCCCCCACTGGTATTATGATTGACAGTGCCCTGTTCTTATAACTTCAGGGGCGGGACATCAGCATTAGTGAGCTTGTATTCTATACCTGACACAGTGTGACATCCCTGCTGTGTCATACAATTACTGATTATAATCCCGCTCTGCACAGAGATAGCAGGCGGGCAGAGGCGGGGGTGGTGCGGTGCGGGGGGGCAGGGATATAGTGAAGGGGGGGTGGAGTGGAGGTGAAGTGGAGGGGCGGTGACTGGCAGGAGAGAGGAGAAGGGGGGCACCTCCTCCATGGGCGGCACAGACCGGGGGCTGTGAGACCCCCTCCACCCACAACATGTCTGCTTCCTCCTGCTCAGCTTTCAGAGGACTACAAGGGGGCGTGTCAGACCACTGGCTGAGCTCAGGAGAGGGAAAGCAGCCACCGGTCTTACAAACAGGAAGTCAGCAGGCAATAAATGTTTTCCAGCAAGTTCAGCAGCCTATTACAGAGGAACTACAGAGCTCAGAAGAACATGGATGGCAAAGTGGGTGAATGTAGGAGATCAGCAACAAAGACATGGAAACAAAATTTGTCTGGAATTCTGTTTAAAGGTTTAAACCACCATATGCATGAAAACTGACAGTTGTAAGAACCCCCGGCAGTGTTATATGGTGTTTCCCATCCCCTCCAACTGATATTTTTGACAATTAGCTCGGCCTTCTACAGGAAGTAGAAGAAAACAGATCTACTGGGAGGGTCAACAGGTAATAAAAATGTTACAAGGGGAAACTTGGGAAAAACAAAAACATCTACGCAAATAACAGATTGCACCATTTATGGAATTAGTTACACTTTAGTGCCAACATCATAACATTTCCAGGGATAAGAAGTGTTCTTTACAAACTTTACCCCAAAAAGAGATCTGTCCAATCAGAGTCATTAAAGTGAACCCCATTCAGAGGAATTCTAGCCTCCTAGTGAAAGTATGAGTACTGCTGAATGAATCCCATAAACAGCAGCAACTCAGTGTTGGAAGTCCTACACCAGCTTGGGAAGTTGCTTTCTCACTGAACAGAGACTTCTCCCTGGCTGGTGTCCCAACTACAGACCTGCCTGTAAAGCTGTCATCTATGAGAGGAGATGAAACACGGAAAGGAAGCATTGATCGTGAAGAGGGAGGTGGGACATGTAATGGGAGGTGTGGACAAGATGGGCTTAGCTGGGGCCCTCAAGCCTGGTTGATGATGTATCAACAGTCAGAAGAATTTGGAATGAGCTTTCAAAATTTGGAAGGTTCGGCAAGATGCCACTTGACCTCTAGTCTTTGTACGGTGGCAGTGTTGGTCATGTATTAGCTCAGGGTCTGTCAATGAAGAAAACATTTGGGAACACAGCTCAGTTAGTGAATGATGAAATACATTACATGTTCAGACAAAGCTCCATGGAAAAAGGTAAACATGAGAATAACGATGAACAATTCAGTCATGGGTGCTTATCTAAAAAAAATGTCAAAAGGTAAAATATTTGCAGGCCTTCTAAGTGTGTGTCTGATGGAGATAAGAACTAAACCCAAAGGCACGGATTTGCGTACCTTAGCACATCTTTATGCTGCCGTAGCGTATCTTCTTTACGCTAATCCGGCGCCACGCAGGGAGGCAAGTGTGGAATTCACAACGAAAATGCTCCCAACGTTGCGCCGGCATATTGTATATTTGTTGGCGTAAGTAGGTGGAAGTGGGCGTGATACATTTAAATGAATCGTGACCCCATGCAAATTGATGGTCTGAGCTTCAAACAAGTACTAAGAATGAACGGCGCATGCACCGAATCTTGGACGCATCCCAGTGCGCATGCTCACAGTCACGTCGAAAAAACTGCTTAAGATACGTCGAAACACTGCCTATGACGTGAACATAACCTACGCCCAGCCCTATTCACGTACTATGTAAACGGCATACACGACGTCAAATTTGACAGCGTCCATTCCCTGGTCCATACCTTTGCATGGGTTGCGCCAAATATATGAGAAATAACTTTACGCCAGACGTAACCCTTACGCAAACCGCTTAAAACATGCGCCGGGCACACATACGTTTGTGAATTGGCGTATCTCCCTCATTTGCATATCTGAATCGAAACTTCCATATGCAACCAGCGTAAATATGCGCCCACTCTACGCCGGCATAGGTAAGTTACATCGGTTGGAAGAGGCCCATTTTTCAACGTAACTTAGTTTATGGGTCCGACGCATTGATACGACGGCGCACATTTGTACTTACGCAGCGTATCTGTACATACGTCGGTGTAAGTGCTACATGAATCCGGGCCAAAGCCTCCAATCATTACATTCCAGTTTGCTCACAAATTTGTGTTACTTTTTTTAAGTAGCATTTTATGTTTTCACTTCTTCCCTAGCTTGTGGGATAACATTGGAGCTGTGTTCAAAAAAGAAGGGGGGTGGGATTTTGTATGAGGCATATAAAGATTTTACCATAGGCCTCCATCCCTGTAAATGGATAACAAGTAGAAAAGGTTGGGACTTTATATGAGATGCGATTATAGCAATATGCAACTCCATTGATACCCCTTATTTCAGAGTTTCCTCTCTGCAGCTGAAGCTTGTAAATCCTCTGGTGATAGATGATGCCGACATTAACTGTAAAAGCTTTGTCACATTCAGAGCATTAAACTGGCTTCTCTCCAGTGTGAATCCTCTGCTGTCTGATAAGATGTGACATCTGTGTAAAAGCTTTGCCACATTCAGAACACTGATATGGTTTCTCTCCAGTGTGAACCTTCTGGTGTATGATAAGATCATTTTTGGTTGTAAAAGCTTTGCCACATTCAGAACACTGATATGGTTTATCTTCAGTGTGAATCCTCTGGTGTCTCATAAGGTTTGACTTCTGTGTAAAAGCTTTGTCACATTCAGAACACTGATATGATTTCTCTGCAGTGTGAATCCTCTGGTGTGTCATAAGGTTTGACTTCTGTGTAAAAGCTTTGCCACATTCAGAACACTGATATGGTTTCTCTCCAGTGTGAACCCTCTGGTGTGTGACAAGATCATTTTTGGTTATAAAATCTTTGCCGCATTCAGAACACCGATATGGTTTTTCTCCAGTGTGAACCCTCTGGTGTCTCATAAGCATTGACTTATGTTTATATGTTTTGCCACATTCAGAACATTGATATGGATTTTCTCCAGTGTGAACCCTCTGGTGTATGATAAGATAATTTTTGGTTGTAAAAGCTTTGTTACATTCAGAACATTGATATGGCTTCTCTCCAGTGTGAACCCTCTGGTGTGTGATAAAATGGGACTTAAATGTAAAAACATTGTCACATTCAGAACACTGATATGACTTCACTCCATTATAAACCTTCTGGTGTGTGATACGTTTTGCCTCCATTGTAAACTTTTATCAAATTCCAAACAAGAAATATCTTCTGAAATGACTCCTCTTATGTATACATGGGTTGGACTTTACTGTAAAGCCATTGTCACTTCCAGAACACTGAAAGGACTTCTCTCCTGTTGTCCTCTGAGGCGGGATTGATGTTGAAGAGGATCCAAAACAACATTTAGAACACGGATATGACTTGTGTCCTGTGTTAATCCTCCAGTGAATTGTGATAAAAACTTTCAGTCACTTCAGACACCCGTATGGCTTCACTTCCCATGTGACTTTGTTGTATTGATGAAGTCCAACATGATAGAAAACTTGGTTCATCAATCCACCTGTACAGAAAAATAAATAAAAGTCAGAATTCTATAAAAAGGGCGGAATAAAGTTGTTTTCTTGTTTAACATTCATTATTAAATGTACACATAGGGGGGCTGGTATTTAGGGGGGACTTATCCTTTAAGTCAGCAATGTGAGGTGGTGCAGTGTTTTGGATGCACAGTGTTTATACATTAGTGAGGGGGGAGGGGTGAAAGGAAACTGCCTGGTGAGGTCTAATGACCACAAAGCTACAAGATAAGGTGTAAAATGTTCCCGAAGTTGGCGCTCTGTTGGGGGGGCATAGAAGAGCGATCTGGAGATCTGACCTCTGCACCATGGAGGGAACAGGAATGGGAGGTGTACTGTAGATCTGCTTCATTGCTGGGTTCACCTCCATTACCACCAACAAGTGATATTCCATATACCAGCAAAGACAAGTGTGACCCCCAAATCTCATCCGGTCACCTTACATGAGAACATGTCCCCCCATCCTGTGTCAGGGTGCAGGGGGGTGCAAAAGGAGGATCTAGTCTGCCGGTGTGTAGTAAGTATGGTGAAGAAGAGGGGGAGGGGTATTAGGAAGGTCATGTATGTCAGCTGTGCTGGATCATTAGAGGCCCCAGACCTGCAATCCGGACAGTTCAGTGTACAGACAGAGGGGGGAGTTACTAAATAGGCTGTTCAAAGAAATTTCCCCCAGAGATCAGTGAATGTGGTGAAATGTCACTTTGTAATGAAGATCCAATCACGTGCAAAGAAATAAAAAACATGGAGATTTACTTACACGTGATTGGATGATTTAAGTCAGCAGAGCTCCACCCCATTCACTGACCCCTTCTCTACCAATGTACATTCTTTATCCTTCTGGTATTCAAGAGATTTATAGAGAAATGAGCTTTGTGTTATTCTCAGCCATCACAATACAGAGAATGTGTCACCCCTCCCCCCTGCTATTTCCTGCCGTGTTTCGTCTGGGAGGTCCAAGATGGCGGAACATCGATAAACCACTATAGATTGTCAGGTAGGAGGAGCTTGGAGAACATCCCCTCCCCCGATATCCTCTGCCATGAATGACAAGAATTGTGTCACCTCCGGGGTCACCGCTGTCATTCCCGACTACTGTAGCTGGTCTATGTACAACACAATATATAGAGTAGAGGGGTCAGCACTATTGTAATGTACAACACAATATATAGAGTAGAGGGGTCAGCACTATTGTAATGTACAACACAATATATAGAGTAGAGAGGTCAGCACTATTGTAATGTACAACACAATATATAGAGTAGAGGGGTCAGCACTATTGTAATGTACAACAATATATAGAGTAGAGAGGTCAATATATACAACACAATATATAGAGTAGAGGGGTCAGCACTATTGTAATGTACAACACAATATATAGAGTAGAGGGGTCAGCACTATTGTAATGTACAACACAATATATAGAGTAGAGGGGTCAGCACTATTGTAATGTACAACACAATATATAGAGTAGAGAGGGTCAGCACTATTGTAATGTACAACACAATATATAGAGTAGAGGGGTCAGCACTATTGTAATGTACAACACAATATATAGAGTAGAGCGGGCACTATTGTAATGTACAACACAATATATAGAGTAGAGGGGTCACTATTGTAATGTACAACACAATATATAGAGTAGGGGGCACTATTGTAATGTACAACACAATATATAGAGTAGAGGGTCACTATTGTAATGTACAACACAATATATAGAGTAGAGGGGTCAGCACTATTGTAATGTACAACACAATATATAGAGTAGAGGGGTCAGCACTATTGTAATGTACAACACAATATATAGAGTAGAGGGGTCAGCACTATTGTAATGTACAACACAATATATAGAGTAGAGAGGTCAGCACTATTGTAATGTACAACACAATATATAGAGTAGAGGGGTCAGCACTATTGTAATGTACAACACAATATATAGAGTAGAGGGGTCAGCACTATTGTAATGTACAACACAATATATAGAGTAGAGAGGTCAGCACTATTGTAATGTACAACACAATATATAGAGTAGAGGGGTCAGCACTATTGTAATGTACAACACAATATATAGAGTAGAGGGGTCAGCACTATTGTAATGTACAACACAATTTATAGAGTAGAGAGGTCAGCACTATTGTAATGTACAACACAATATATAGAGTAGAGGGGTCAGCACTATTGTAATGTACAACACAATATATAGAGTAGAGGGGTCAGCACTATTGTAATGTACAACACAATATATAGAGTAGAGGGGTCAGCACTATTGTAATGTACAACACAATATATAGAGTAGAGCGGTCAGCACTATTGTAATGTACAACACAATATATAGAGTAGAGGGGTGTCAGCACTATTGTAATGTACAACACAATATAGAGTAGAGTAGCAGGGGTCAGCACTATTGTAATGTACAACACAATATATAGAGTAGTAGGGGGCACTATTGCAGTATTGTAATGTACAACACAATATATAGAGTAGAGGGGTCAGCACTATTGTAATGTACAACACAATATATAGAGTAGGGGGGTCAGCACTATTGTAATGTACAACACAATATATAGAGTAGAGGGGTCAGCACTATTGTAATGTACAACACAATATATAGAGTAGGGGGGTCAGCACTATTGTAATGTACAACACAATATATAGAGTAGGCGGTCAGCACTATTGTAATGTACAACACAATATATAGAGTAGAGGGGTCAGCACTATTGTAATGTACAACACAATATATAGAGTAGAGGGGTCAGCACAATATTATAGTCATAGTGCCCCTTATACTGCTGCTCAGGGGGGGGGACAAATGATTTGGGTCTGTGGTCAGCAGGATGAAAACAATGTTCAGCCATAAAGGTCAGTGGGAGGAGAAATGTCCTCTATCTGTTGTTACAGACTATGGTATTGGGGTACAGGGATGTGGGGGGTCAGACAACACACGGGGGATCACCTTCTGTTGTATAACCACAGAAATCACCCAGCACACTGGCAGATTGTCAGGAGAACCCCAAGTTCCCACCCCAGACAGGGGTAACAGCTGTATAACAGCACACACACTCTATTATCCCACCACTGCCACACACATGACAAGGAGGGAAGCCCCACGGGAACTAGAAAACCAGGAGAGGACCTTGTTTGGTGGAGGAGGGAAGGAGAGGGAGATTATTGGTAGCCAGTAATACCAGCTGTGATAGACTGGACAGGGGAGCAGTGTGGGGACAAAGGGCTGGACAGGGGGGCAGTGTAAAAATGAAGGGCTGGACAGGGGGGGCAGGGTGGGGACAAAGGGCTGGACAGGGGGGCAGGGTGGGGACAAAGGCCTGGGCAGGGGAGCAGTGTGGGGACAAAGTGCTGGACAGGGGAGCGGTGTGGGGCAAAGAGGGTTTGACATGGGTGTAGTGAGGGGAACACATGGGAGGACAGGGGAAGGTAGGGGGGCAGAGGTGTGGGCAGGGAGGACAGAGGGGTGGATAGGGGGCAGTGGGGGGACAGAGGGGTGCACAGGGGATTAGTAGGGTAACAGAAGTGAGTGTAACGCCATCAGCATTCCCCTCTCTACAGCCACAGCGCTTGTGTGTTCCCCACACGTCCGCAGAGACTCATGCGCGTCACTTCCGGTGCGCTCTTTTATGCGTTCCACGCTGGAACGCGGAAGTGCGCCCCAGCGTGCTGCGCCTTCTCCCGCGCCGCGCGCGCTATTTAAAGCCCCAGGAATGACGGCAGGGTGTTCCACTATTTTGTTGGGCACCTGCCGTCACCTGGGACCCCTCACAGCACCCCACCTACCACGCCAAAGGACCACTGAGTCGTGCACAGGGAGGATCCCTGCTTCTCATAGAGATCTGCATCTACCCAGCTCCACTACCCTGCTTCTAGGATCCCTCCTGCTACAGTTCACTACTAAGGATAGGAGCTGACACTTCAAGACCAACGTCAGAACCGCAAGTATACTGTATTGTAGACTGTGAACTGCAACCAGACTAGTGCTGTCGGATGTCCCATTTGTTTGAATGCTATGACTTAAGGCTAATTGATTCCTATTTGATCTCTCTGACTGTTTAACACATACATGCCTTGTATATGAATTGTCGCTGAAGACACTACTTGATACCCAACTATAGATGGCTCGAAGCTACAGGGTCACACCATTCTATTGTTAGCTTGATTCACTAATTAATCTATGCTAGCCATTCTTATGTTTGCTTATGATTTTACTGAGTACGCTCCCTCATGGTTGGTTCCCATATAGAGGCTGTGATGAAATAAACCCTTAACTTTCTGTTCACATAAGAGAGTGCAGTTGTGGTTTATGCTGAGAAACCTCTCTAGCTGGAACTCCGTTAAGTTTATTTAGAGATAACGTGACCATAACAGTTCTCTGCTCCAGGGGGGCCCTGCCTAAAGCTGTGTAAGGGGCCACAAAATGTGTGTTCCCACTAGACCAGGTAACCAGGAGTTGGTAGTAACTGCTGAGACTAGACAGTGGCATTGGTCACGGAAGAGGCACAGGTGGCGACGTGGAGTCTGGGATGAGCCGGAGACCTGAAGGCATTGGTGGAGAACCCAAAGTGCCCGGGAGGGCTCCCTGGTACATATAGCCGGGTCACAATTGTGATTAGGGAATCTGATCCCACTAGGGGGTAAATTACCAGGGGCTGGTAGAAACAGCTGAGACTAGCTGAGTGGTATTGGCCACGGAAGAGCCTCAGGTGACTACAAGAAGTCCGGGGTGAGCCGGAGACCTGAAGGCATTGGTGGAGAACCCAAAGTGCCCGGGAGGGCTCCCTGGTACATATGGCCGGGTCACAATTGTGATTAGAGAATCTGATCCCACTAGGGGGTGGATCAGCAGGGGCTGGTAGTAGCAGCTGAGACTAGCTGAGTGGTATTGGCCACGGAAGAGCCTCAGGTGACTACGAAGAGTCCGGGATCACAGAATCAGTCATAGGGGTCAGAAGGATCACAGGATCAGTCATGGGGATCACAAGGATCACAGGATCAGTCATAGGGGTCACAAGGATCACAGAATCAGTCATGGGGGTCACAAGGATCACAGGATCAGTCATGGGGGTCACAAGGATCACAGGATCAGTCATAGGGGTCAGAAGGATCACAGGATCAGTCATGGGGATCACAGGATTAGTCATGGGGATCACAGGATCAGTCATGGGGTCAGAAGGATCACAGGATCAGTCATGGGGATCACAAGGATCACAGGATCAGTCATAGGGGTCAGAAGGATCACAGGATCAGTCATGGGGATCACAAGGATCACAGGATCAGTCATAGGGGTCACAAGGATCACAGAATCAGTCATGGGGGTCACAAGGATCACAGGATCAGTCATAGGGGTCATAAGGATCACAGGATCAGTCATGGGGGTCACAAGGATCACTGGATCAGTCATAGGGGTCATAAGGATCACAGGATCAGTCATGGGGGTCACAAGGATCACTGGAACAGTCATGGGGATCACAGGATTAGTCATGGGGATCACAAGGATCACAGGATCAGTCATGGGGGTCACAAGAATCAGTCATAGGGATCACAGGATCAGTCATAGGGGTCACAAGTGTAGCGGGGGTATTTTTGCCTCTTAATCTTATATTTCAGGATTGTTATACATTGGTATTTGGCACCATCTACTGGCCAAAAATGAGAGATGCACGTAATTAACTTTTGTCTTCAAGAACATGAGGAGGGATTATGCAAACGGCCTCCAATGAACTTTCGGCAAGGGGGCGGAAGTACATGTGGGGAAGGTTATAAAAAGCCTTGTGGTGGCCATCTTAGGTCTCTTGCCCTGGAGGCACATGGCTTGCTAAGAGAGCTCTGTGTGTGACTGTTTTTCACAGAGCTCTGGCCTACTTTGCTGCTGAGACAAATCAGTTTGGGGAGGTAACGGGGAACTCCAATCGTTTTTGAAGCAGAACAGCAGTGTGTGTAGCCCAGCAGTCCTTTGGGGAGGTAACGGACCACTCCAATCGTTTTTGAAGCAGAACAGCAGTGTGTGTAACCCAGCGGTCCTTTGGGGAGGTAACGGAGAACTCCAATCGTTTTTGAAGCAGAACAGCAGTGTGTGTAACCCAGCGGTCCTTTGGGGAGGTAACGGAGGACTCCAATCGTTTTTGGAGCAGAACAGCAGTGTGTGTAACCCAGCGGTCCTTTGGGGAGGTAACGGAGAACTCCAATCGTTTTTGAAGCAGAACAGCAGTGTGTGTAACCCAGCGGTCCTTTGGGGAGGTAACGGAGGACTCCAATCGTTTTTGGAGCAGAACAGCAGTGTGTGTAACCCAGCGGTCCTTTGGGGAGGTAACGGAGAACTCCAATCGTTTTTGAAGCAGAACAGCAGTGTGTGTAACCCAGCGGTCCTTTGGGGAGGTAACGGAGAACTCCAATCGTTTTTGAAGCAGAACAGCAGTGTGTGTAACCCAGCGGTCCTTTGGGGAGGTAACGGAGGACTCCTGATCGTCTGTGGAAGAGAACGACCTGACCCTGTGATCGCTGCACACCGATTGAGATCCCGTGGAGCTGAGACATCCATCTGCCTGAATATTGTGTGGTGAGAGGGCTCATGCCCAGAGCTTTGTACTGTTTTGTCACACACCTAGACTGCCTGCATAGTGTTACTGGGACCGGTAGTCCCACGAGACGGTTCAGTGCAATAGAGTCACATAGGCCTCAAGCCTGAATTGATTGTGTTGTGACTGCTGCTGGAGGTGTGCTTCTAGGAAGGAGTGCACAGATACTTTCACACTTTAAACTACAGTTCTGTGTTGTTCTACATTACCTATTAATCAGAGAGCCCTTTGGGTTACAATTGCTAGCAGAAGAAAGAAGAGCAGAGACTAGACTGTGTTCTTATTGCAAGGCCTTGCAGTGCTGCTCCCATTTACTAGAGACTGTAAGGGGGGAATATTCACTTCATTATACTGTGCTATATTATTCTTGCATAGTAGGCTTTCATAGTGTGTGAATGGTGCGCTGGAAGTGGGAAGGTGCGCAGTGCTAAAGGTTGCGGCCTGAACATTGGTCCCACTTGGAGACCCCCCTGCCAGAGCAATACAGGTGGTCCTCAGGCGGTTGCTACTTATAGCCTCCTTTTTCATTGTTCTACATTAAATGTGATTCCATGTTAATGATAAAATCTATTCTAGTAAAGTTACCCTTTTGCTTTCACACAACCTGTTGTGAGGCTTGTTAATTCTCCAAGCAGGTGGCACAGTGTATGCCGGGTGACAACACAGGTAAAGGGAATGTAATCTGTGTCTGATTACTTGTCTTTCTATCATTCAGCTTCATATCAGCACCACAGCTGTGTCAGGGGGGGCCAGACCAAATTACTGGGGGGGGGGGGGTTACAGCAGAGTACAGGCCCAAAACAATCCAGCGGCTCCTTCGGGGGTGAGCGCTGCACAAGGATCAGTCATGGGGGTCACAGGATCAGTCATGGGGGTCACAGGATCAGTCATGGGGGTCACAGGATCAGTCATGGGGGTCACAGGATCAGTCATGGGGGTCACAGGATCAGTCATGGGGGTCACAGGATCAGTCATGGGGGTCACAAGGATCAGTCATGGGGGTCACAGGGATCAGTCATGGGGGTCACAGGATCAGTCATGGGGGTCACAGGATCAGTCATGGGGATCACAGGATCAGTCATAGGGGGTCACAGATCAGTCATGGGGATCACAGGATCAGTCATGGGGGTCACAGGATCAGTCATGGGGGTCACAAGGATCAGTCATGGGGGTCACAAGGATCAGTCATGGGGGTCACAAGGATCAGTCATGGGGGTCACAAGGATCAGTCATGGGGGTCACAAGGATCAGTCATGGGGGGTCACAAGGATCAGTCATGGGGGGTCACAAGGATCAGTCATGGGGGTCACAAGGATCAGTCATGGGGGTCACAGGGATCAGTCATGGGGGTCACAGGGATCAGTCATGGGGGTCACAGGGATCAGTCATGGGGGTCACAAGGATCAGTCATGGGGGTCACAAGGATCAGTCATGGGGGTCACAGATCAGTCATGGGGGTCACAGGATCAGTCATGGGGGTCACAGGATCAGTCATGGGGGTCACAGGATCAGTCATGGGGATCACAGGATCAGTCATGGGGGTCACAGGATCAGTCATGGGGGTCACAGGATCAGTCATGGGGGTCACAGGATCAGTCATGGGGGGTCACAGGATCAGTCATGGGGGTCACAGATCAGTCATGGGGGTCACAGATCAGTCATGGGGGTCACAAGGATCAGTCATGGGGGTCACAAGGATCAGTCATGGGGGGTCACAAGGATCAGTCATGGGGGGTCACAAGGATCAGTCATGGGGGTCACAAGGATCAGTCATGGGGGTCACAAGGATCAGTCATGGGGGGTCACAAGGATCAGTCATGGGGGGTCACAAGGATCAGTCATGGGGGGTCACAAGGATCAGTCATGGGGGGTCACAAGGATCAGTCATGGGGGTCACAAGGATCAGTCATGGGGGTCACAAGGATCAGTCATGGGGGGTCACAAGGATCAGTCATGGGGGGTCACAAGGATCAGTCATGGGGGGTCACAAGGATCAGTCATGGGGGGTCACAAGGATCAGTCATGGGGGTCACAAGGATCAGTCATGGGGGTCACAAGGATCAGTCATGGGGGTCACAAGGATCAGTCATGGGTTTAACAAGGATCAGTCATGGGGGTCACAAGGATCAGTCATGGGGGTCACAAGGATCAGTCATGGGGGGTCACAAGGATCAGTCATGGGGGTCACAAGGATCAGTCATGGGGGTCACAAGGATCAGTCATGGGGGTCACAAGGATCAGTCATGGGGGTCACAAGGATCAGTCATGGGGGGTCACAAGGATCAGTCATGGGGGGTCACAAGGATCAGTCATGGGGGTCACAAGGATCAGTCATGGGGGTCACAAGGATCAGTCATGGGGGTCACAGGATCAGTCATGGGGGGTCACAAGGATCAGTCATGGGGGGTCACAAGGATCAGTCATGGGGGTCACAAGGATCAGTCATGGGGGTCACAAGGATCAGTCATGGGGGGTCACAAGGATCAGTCATGGGGGGTCACAAGGATCAGTCATGGGGGGTCACAAGGATCAGTCATGGGGGTCACAAGGATCAGTCATGGGGGTCACAAGGATCAGTCATGGGGGTCACAAGGATCAGTCATGGGGGTCACAAGGATCAGTCATGGGGGTCACAAGGATCAGTCATGGGTTTAACAAGGATCAGTCATGGGGGTCACAAGGATCAGTCATGGGGGTCACAAGCTGGAATGACTGATGATGTCGGGGCCACTGAGGCACACAGGAGCTGGGCACAGGCTTGCAGGACACTGGGAACACCTGAGGATATTGTGGGAGGAGGGAACACAGGGGGCGTGGCTGCCTTGCTTAAACACTGAGCAACCCGCACACCGGCCCTTTAAGAGAACCCCTCTGATTGGCTGGAAGCCAGGAACCGCCCACAGAAGGAAGGACCTGATGCTGGAGGACGAGGGCGACACAAAGGGGGCAATAATATGCAAATCGGGGAGAGGACTCGGGACCTTCCTATGTCTGATGGGGAGTGACTCTTCTATGAATTGTCTGACCCACAAGAATTATACATTACACACTCCTAAACCCTGCACTCCTTACATTACACACCCCTAAACCCTGCACTCCATACATTACACACCCCTAAACCCTGCACTTCCTACATTACACAACCCTGAACCCTGCACTCCGTACATTACACACCCCTGAACCCTGCACTCCATACATTACACACCCCTGAACCCTGCACTCCATACATTACACACCCCTGAACCCTGCACTCCTTACATTACACACCCCTAAACCCTGCACTCCTTACATTACACACTCCTAAACCCTGCACTCCTTACATTACACACCCCTAAACCCTGCACTCCATACATTACACACCCCTAAACCCTGCACTCCATACATTACACACCCCTAAACCCTGCACTTCCTACATTACACAACCCTGAACCCTGCACTCCGTACATTACACACCCCTGAACCCTGCACTCCATACATTACACACTCCTGAACCCTGCACTCCGTACATTACACACCCCTGAACCCTGCACTCCGTACATTACACACCCCTAAACCCTGCACTTCCTACAATACACAACCCTGAACCCTGCACTCCGTACATTACACACCCCTGAACCCTGCACTCCATACATTACACACCCCTGAACCCTGCACTCCGTACATTACACACCCCTAAACCCTGCACTCCCTACATTACACACTCCTGAACCCTGCACTCCATACATTACACACTCCTGAACCCTGCACTCCATACATTACACACCCCTGAACCCTGCACTCCATACATTACACACCCCTGAACCCTGCACTCCGTACATTACACACCCCTAAACCCTGCACTCCCTACATTACACACTCCTGAACCCTGCACTCCATACACACTTACACACTCCTGAACCCTGCACTCCATACATTACACACCCCTGACTTACAATACCTGAACCCTGCACTCCATACATTACACACCACCTGAACCCTGCACTCCCTGTACATTACACACCCTGAACTGAATACCACTGAACCCTGCACTCCGTACATTACACACTCCACTTACACACCTGACTCCGTACATTACACACCCCTCCTGCACTCCCTACATTACACACTCCTGAACCCTGCACTCTGTACATTATACACCCCTGAACCCTGCACTCCGTACATTACACACCCCTGAACCCTGCACTCCCTACATTACACACTCCTGAACCCTGCACTCCATACATTACATACCCCTGAACCCTGCATTCCGTACATTACACACCCCTGAACCCTGCACTCCGTACATTACACACTCCTGAACCCTGCACTCCGTACATTACACACTCCAGAACCCTGCACTCCCTACATTACACACTCCTGAACCCTGCACTCTGTACATTATACACCCCTGAACCCTGCACTCCGTACATTACACACCCCTGAACCCTGCACTCCCTACATTACACACTCCTGAACCCTGCACTCCATACATTACATACCCCTGAACCCTGCATTCCGTACATTACACACCCCTGAACCCTGCACTCCGTACATTACACACTCCTGAACCCTGCACTCCGTACATTACACACTCCTGAACCCTGCACTCTGTACATTACACACTCCTGAACCCTGCACTCTGTACATTACACACTCCTGAACCCTGCACTCTGTACATTACACACTCCTGAACCCTGCACTCTGTACATTACACACTCCTGAACCCTGCACTCCGTACATTACACACTCCTGAACCCTGCACTCTGTACATTATACACCCCTGAACCCTGCACTCCATACATTACACACCCCTGAACCCTGCACTCCCTACATTACACACTCCAGAACCCTGCACTCCCTACATTACACACTCCTGAACCCTGCACTCTGTACATTATACACCCCTGAACCCTGCACTCCGTACATTACACACCCCTGAACCCTGCACTCCCTACATTACACACTCCTGAACCCTGCACTCCATACATTACATACCCCTGAACCCTGCATTCCGTACATTACACACCCCTGAACCCTGCACTCCGTACATTACACACCCCTGAACCCTGCACTCCCTACATTACACACTCCTGAACCCTGCACTCCATACATTACATACCCCTGAACCCTGCATTCCGTACATTACACACCCCTGAACCCTGCACTCTGTACATTACACACCCCTGAACATGCATTTCATTTATTATACACTCCTGCACTTTGCACATTCCATACTCCTGACCCTTACACTTTGCACATTCCATACTCCTGACCCTTACACTTTGCTCCATACTCCTGACCCTTACACTTTGCTCCATACTCCTGACCCTTGCACGTTGTTGCTTTCTTCTGAACGCTGTCCTCTATATGTAGCACTACCCCTGAGGGGCCGCTGATTTGTCTCGGGTTCTTTTCCCAATATGTGCAACAACAGCCAGGCACTCGGCAACATCCACTCTTTTGGCTCAGTGAACAGTCCAGGTTTTGCCTTGTAAAGTTGAATATTGGATAATTAGGAGAGGCGCAGGGGGAAGTGGGATACTCCAGAACGCTGAACCACAGTGATTGGACTCCAAAAGACTAACAGGGGGAGGGGGGGCAGGAGGGAACAGCACAGGGGGGGCAGGAGGAAATAGCATAAGGGGGGGGCAGGAGGGAACAGCAGAGCACAGGGGGGGGCAGGAGGGAACAGCACAGGGGGGACAGGAGGGAACAGCATAGCACAGTGGGGGGCAGGAGGGAATAGCATAAGGGGCAGGAGGGAACAGCACAGGGGGGGAGGAGGGAACAGCATAGCACAGTGTGGGCAGGAAGGAATAGCATAGCACAGGGGGGGCAGGAGGGAACAGCACAGGGGGCAAGAGGGAACAGCATATAGGGCAGGAGGGAACAGCATAGCACAGTGTGGGCAGGAGGGAATAGCATAAGGGGGCAGGAGGGAACAGCACATTGGGGCAAGAGGGAACAGCATATAGGGCAGGAGGGAACAGCATAGCACAGTGGGAGGCAGGAGGGAACAGCACATTGGGGCAGGAGGGAACAGAACATTGGGGCAGGAGGGAACAGCATATAGGGCAGGAGGGAACAGCATAGCACAGTGGGGGGCAGGAGGGAATAGCACAGTGGGAGGCAGGAGGGAACAGCACAGGGGGGAAGGAGGGAACAGCACAGGGGGGGAAGGAGGGAACAGCATAGCACAGCATAAGGGGCCAGGAGGGAACAGTATAAGGGGGCAGGAGGGAACAGCACAGGGGGCAGGAGGGAACAGCATAGCACAGTGGGGGGCAGGAGGGAACAGCAAAAGGGGGCAGGAGGGAACAGCATAGCACAGTGGGGGGCAGGAGGGAATAGCAAAAGGGGGCATGAGGGAACAGCAAAAGGGGGAGGAGGGAACAGCACAGGGGGGGCAGGAGGGAACAGCACAGGGGGGGCAGGAGGGAACAGCACAGGGGGGCAGGAGGGAACAGCATAAGGTGGCAGGAGGGAACAGCATAGCACAGTGGGGGGAAGAGGGAATAGCATAATGGGGCAGAAGGGAACAGCATAAGGGGGCAGGAGGGAACAGCATAGCACAGTGGGAGGCAGGAGGGAACAGCACAGTGGGAGGCAGGAGGGAACAGCACAGTGGGAGGCAGGAGGGAACAGCACAGGGGGGGAAGGAGGGAACAGCATAGCACAGTGGGGGGCAGGAGGGAACAGCACAGGGGGGGAAGGAGGGAACAGCACAGGGGGAGAAGGAGGGAACAGCACAGTGGGGGGCAGGAGGGAACAGCATAGCACAGTGGGGGGCAGGAGGGAATAGCATAAAATATAATAGAAAATAAAAGAATAGAATAGAAAAAAAATAGAATAGAATATAATAGAAAAGAGCACAGAGGCCGTAGTGTGGTATTTATCTGATTGAGGGATTTCATAAAAAAACACCACATTATGAGCACTAGGTGGAGCCGACACTCATAGAAAATAAACATTTTATTACCGGGTGGTAATCTCACTGCCTCACCTCTCTTCCCGTAAAGACCCCCTCCCCCCCCAGTGCCTCGCGCACAACTCCGCACTCTCACATCCTTACATTTGATGGATACATTGTATACACCGCACGATGGGTTTTCATTGGTTGGATGGTATACATTGTCCTTGAGAAAGTTTTACTGACCTTCGATGTGGAAAGAGGAGGAGGACACGGGAGGGTTTCAGTACCGAGGTCGTGTTCCGTTCCGTGTGAATTCACCAGCATTCGCGCTTTCATTCTTTTTTGCATAATGTAGAAAGCTGAGGGTGTTGTGGAAATGCAAAAAAAACGAATGTTCTTGGGGTATTTCCTCCTAGGATTGAATGTTCTTGGGGTATTTCCTCCTAGGATTGAATGTTCTTGGGGTATTTCCTCCTAGGATTGAATGTTCTTGGGGTATTTCCTCCTCGGATTGAATGTTCTTGGGGTATTTCCTCCTCGGATTGAATGTTCTTGGGGTATTTCCTCCTAGGATTGAATGTTCTTGGGGTAGTTCCTCCTAGGATTGAATGTTCTTGGGGAATTTCCTCCTAGGATTGAATGTTCTTGGGGTATTTCCTCCTAGGATTGAATGTTCTTGGGGTATTTCCTCCTAGGATTGAATGTTCTTGGGGTATTTCCTCATAGGATTGAATGTTCTTGGGGTATTTCCTCCTAGGATTGAATGTTCTTGGGGTATTTCCTCCTAGGATTGAATGTTCTTGGGGTATTTCCTCCTAGGATTGAATGTTCTTGGGGTATTTCCTCCTAGGATTGAATGTTCTTGGGGTATTTCCTCCTAGGATTGAATGTTCTTGGGGTATTTCCTCCTAGGATTGAATGTTCTTGGGGTATTTCCTCCTCGGATTGAATGTTCTTAGGGTAGTTCCTCCTAGGATTGAATGTTCTTAGGGTATTTCCTCCTAGGATTGAATGTTCTTGCGGTATTTCCTCCTAGGATTGAATGTTCTTGGGGTATTTCCTCCTAGGATTGAATGTTCTTGGGGTATTTCCTCCTAGGATTGAATGTTCTTGGGGTATTTCCTCCTAGGATTGAATGTTCTTGGGGTATTTCCTCATAGGATTGAATGTTCTTGGGGTATTTCCTCCTCGGATTGAATGTTCTTGGGGTATTTCCTCCTAGGAATGAATGTTCTTGGGGTATTTCCTCCTAGGAATGAATGTTCTTGGGGTATTTCCTCCTAGGATTGAATGTTCTTGGGGTATTTCCTCCTAGGATTGGATGTTCTTGGGGTATTTCCTCCTAGGATTGAATGTTCTTGGGGTATTTCCTCCTAGGATTGAATGTTCTTGGGGTATTTCCTCCTAGGATTGAATGTTCTTGGGGTATTTCCTCCTGGGATTGAATGTTCTTGGGGTATTTCCTCCTAGGATTGAATGTTCTTGGGGTATTTCCTCCTAGGATTGAACATTCTTGGGGTATTTCCTCCTAGGATTGAATGTTTAATATATGAGATGGTCAGAGGCTGGTGGACATGGTACAGGAAATGATCAGAGGCTGGTGGACATGGTACAGGAAATGATCAGAGGCTGGTGGACATGGTACAGGAGAAGGTCAGAGACTGGTGGACATGGTACAGGAGAAGGTCAGAGACTGGTGGACATGGTACAGGAAATGATCAGAGGCTGGTGGACATGGTACAGGAAATGATCAGAGGCTGGTGGACATGGTACAGGAGATGATCAGAGGCTGGTGGACATGGTACAGGAAATGATCAGAGGCTGGTGGACATGGTACAGGAGATGGTCAGAGACTGGTGGACATGGTACAGGAGATGATCAGAGACTGGTGGACATGGTACAGGAAATGATCAGAGGCTGGTGGACATGGTACAGGAGATGGTCAGAGGCTGGTGGACATGGTACAGGAAATGATCAGAGGCTGGTGGACATGGTACAGGAGAAGGTCAGAGGCTGGTGGACATGGTACAGGAGATGGTCAGAGGCTGGTGGACATGGTACAGGAGATGGTCAGAGACTGGTGGACATGGTACAGGAAATGATCAGAGGCTGGTGGACATGGTACAGGAGATGGTCAGAGACTGGTGGACATGGTACAGGAGATGATCAGAGGCTGGTGGACATGGTACAGGAAAAGATCAGAGGCTGGTGGACATGGTACAGGAGATGGTCAGAGGCTGGTGGACATGGTACAGGAAATGATCAGAGGCTGGTGGACATGGTACAGGAGAAGGTCAGAGGCTGGTGGACATGGTACAGGAGATGGTCAGAGGCTGGTGGACATGGTACAGGAGAAGGTCAGAGGCTGGTGGACATGGTACAGGAAATGATCAGAGGCTGGTGGACATGGTACAGGAGATGGTCAGAGGCTGGTGGACATGGTACAGGAGATGGTCAGAGGCTGGTGGACATGGTACAGGAGATGATCAGAGGCTGGTGGACATGGTACAGGAGATGGTCAGAGGCTTGTGGACATGGTACAGGAGATGGTCAGAGGCTGATGGACATGGTACAGGAAATGATCAGAGACTGGTGGACATGGTACAGGAGAAGGTCAGAGGCTGGTGGACATGGTACAGGAGATGATCAGAGACTGGTGGACATGGTACAGGAGATGGTCAGAGACTGGTGGACATGGTACAGGAGATGATCAGAGACTGGTGGACATGGTACAGGAGATGATCAGAGGCTGGTGGACATGGTACAGGAAATGATCAGAGACTGGTGGACATGGTACAGGAGATGGTCAGAGACTGGTGGACATGGTACAGGAGATGATCAGAGACTGGTGGACATGGTACAGGAAATGATCAGAGGCTGGTGGACATGGTACAGGAGATGGTCAGAGGCTGGTGGACATGGTACAGGAGATGATCAGAGGCTGGTGGACATGGTACAGGAAATGATCAGAGGCTGGAGGACATGGTACAGGAAATGATCAGAGGCTGGTGGACATGGTACAGGAGATGGTCAGAGGCTGGTGGACATGGTACAGGAGATGATCAGAGGCTGGTGGACATGGTACAGGAAATGATCAGAGGCTGATGGACATGGTACAGGAGATGATCAGAGGCTGGTGGACATGGTACAGGAGATGGTCAGAGGCTGGTGGACATGGTACAGGAGAAGGTCAGAGGCTGGTGGACATGGTACAGGAAATGATCAGAGGCTGGTGGACATGGTACAGGAGATGGTCAGAGGCTGGTGGACATGGTACAGGAAATGATCAGAGGCTGGTGGACATGGTACAGGAGATGGTCAGAGGCTGGTGGACATGGTACAGGAGATGATCAGAGACTGGTGGACATGGTACAGGAGAAGGTCAGAGACTGGTGGACATGGTACAGGAGATGGTCAGAGACTGGTGGACATGGTACAGGAGATGGTCAGAGGCTGGTGGACATGGTACAGGAGATGATCAGAGGCTGGTGGACATGGTACAGGAGATGGTCAGAGGCTGGTGGACATGGTACAGGAAATGATCAGAGACTGGTGGACATGGTACAGGAGATGGTCAGAGGCTGGTGGACATGGTACAGGAGATGATCAGAGGCTGGTGGACATGGTACAGGAAATGATCAGAGGCTGGTGGACATGGTACAGGAGATGGTCAGAGGCTGGTGGACATGGTACAGGAAATGATCAGAGGCTGGTGGACATGGTACAGGAGAAGGTCAGAGGCTGGTGGACATGGTACAGGAGATGATCAGAGACTGGTGGACATGGTACAGGAGAAGGTCAGAGGCTGGTGGACATGGTACAGGAAATGATCAGAGACTGGTGGACATGGTACAGGAGAAGGTCAGAGGCTGGTGGACATGGTACAGGAAATGATCAGAGACTGGTGGACATGGTACAGGAGAAGGTCAGAGGCTGGTGGACATGGTACAGGAAATGATCAGAGACTGGTGGACATGGTACAGGAGATGGTCAGAGACTGGTGGACATGGTACAGCAGATGGTCAGAGGCTGGTGGACATGGTACAGGAGATTATCAGAGGCTGGTGGACATGGTACAGGAGATGGTCAGAGACTGGTGGACATGGTACAGGAGATGATCAGAGGCTGGTGGAAATGGTACAGGAGATGATCAGAGGCTGGTGGACATGGTACAGGAGATGGTCAGAGACTGGTGGACATGGTACAGGAGATGGTCAGAGGCTGGTGGACATGGTACAGGAAATGATCAGAGACTGGTGGACATGGTACAGGAGATGATCAGAGGCTGGTGGACATGGTACAGGAGATGGTCAGAGGCTGGTGGACATGGTACAGGAAATGATCAGAGGCTGGTGGACATGGTACAGGAGATGATCAGAGGCTGGTGGACATGGTACAGGAGATGGTCAGAGGCTGGTGGACATGGTACAGGAAATGATCAGAGGCTGGTGGACATAGTACAGGAAATGATCAGAGACTGGTGGACATGGTACAGGAGATGATCAGAGACTGGTGGACATGGTACAGGAGAAGGTCAGAGGCTGGTGGACATGGTACAGGAAATGATCAGAGGCTGGTGGACATGGTACAGGAAATGATCAGAGACTGGTGGACATGGTACAGGAGAAGGTCAGAGGCTGGTGGACATGGTACAGGAAATTATCAGAGGCTGGTGGACATGGTACAGGAGATGATCAGAGGCTGATGGACATGGTACAGGAGATGGTCAGAGACTGGTGGACATGGTACAGGAGATGATCAGAGGCTGGTGGACATGGTACAGGAGATGGTCAGAGGCTGATGGACATGGTACAGGAGATGGTCAGAGACTGGTGGACATGGTACAGGAAATGATCAGAGGCTGGTGGACATGGTACAGGAGATGGTCAGAGGCTGGTGGACATGGTACAGGAGAAGGTCAGAGGCTGGTGGACATGGTACAGGAAATGATCAGAGACTGGTGGACATGGTACAGGAGATGATCAGAGACTGGTGGACATGGTACAGGAGATGATCAGAGGCTGGTGGACATGGTACAGGAGATGATCAGAGGCTGGTGGACATGGTACAGGAGATGATCAGAGGCTGGTGGACATGGTACAGGAAATGATCAGAGGCTGGTGGACATGGTACAGGAGATGGTCAGAGGCTGGTGGACATGGTACAGGAAATGATCAGAGGCTGGTGGACATGGTACAGGAGATGGTCAGAGGCTGGTGGACATGGTACAGGAGATGGTCAGAGGCTGGTGGACATGGTACAGGAGATGGTCAGAGGCTGGTGGACATGGTACAGGAGATGATCAGAGGCTGGTGGACATGGTACAGGAGATGGTCAGAGGCTGGTGGACATGGTACAGGAGATGATCAGAGACTGGTGGACATGGTACAGGAGATGATCAGAGGCTGGTGGACATGGTACAGGAAATGATCAGAGGCTGGTGGACATGGTACAGGAGATGGTCAGAGGCTGGTGGACATGGTACAGGAAATGATCAGAGGCTGGTGGACATGGTACAGGAGATGGTCAGAGGCTGGTGGACATGGTACAGGAGATGATCAGAGGCTGGTGGACATGGTACAGGAGATGGTCAGAGGCTGGTGGACATGGTACAGGAGATGATCAGAGGCTGGTGGACATGGTACAGGAGATGGTCAGAGGCTGGTGGACATGGTACAGGAGATGATCAGAGGCTGGTGGACATGGTACAGGAGATGGTCAGAGGCTGGTGGACATGGTACAGGAGATGGTCAGAGGCTGGTGGACATGGTACAGGAAATGATCAGAGACTGGTGGACATGGTACAGGAGATGATCAGAGACTGGTGGACATGGTACAGGAGATGGTCAGAGGCTGGTGGACATGGTACAGGAGATGATCAGAGGCTGGTGGACATGGTACAGGAAATGATCAGAGGCTGGTGGACATGGTACAGGAGATGGTCAGAGGCTGGTGGACATGGTACAGGAGATGATCAGAGGCTGGTGGACATGGTACAGGAGATGATCAGAGGCTGGTGGACATGGTACAGGAAATGATCAGAGGCTGGTGGACATGGTACAGGAGATGGTCAGAGGCTGGTGGACATGGTACAGGAAATGATCAGAGGCTGGTGGACATGGTACAGGAGAAGGTCAGAGGCTGGTGGACATGGTACAGGAGATGGTCAGAGACTGGTGGACATGGTACAGGAGAAGGTCAGAGGCTGGTGGACATGGTACAGGAGATGGTCAGAGACTGGTGGACATGGTACAGGAGATGGTCAGAGACTGGTGGACATGGTACAGGAGATGGTCAGAGACTGGTGGACATGGTACAGGAGAAGGTCAGAGACTGGTGGACATGGTACAGGAGAAGGTCAGAGGCTGGTGGACATGGTACAGGAGAAGGTCAGAGACTGGTGGACATGGTACAGGAGAAGGTCAGAGGCTGGTGGACATGGTACAGGAGATGATCAGAGGCTGGTGGACATGGTACAGGAGAAGGTCAGAGGCTGGTGGACATGGTACAGGAGATGGTCAGAGACTGGTGGACATGGTACAGGAGATGGTCAGAGACTGGTGGACATGGTACAGGAGAAGGTCAGAGGCTGGTGGACATGGTACAGGAGATGGTCAGAGACTGGTGGACATGGTACAGGAGATGGTCAGAGACTGGTGGACATGGTACAGGAGATGGTCAGAGACTGGTGGACATGGTACAGGAGAAGGTCAGAGACTGGTGGACATGGTACAGGAGATGGTCAGAGGCTGGTGGACATGGTACAGGAGATGGTCAGAGGCTGGTGGACATGGTACAGGAGAAGGTCAGAGGCTGGTGGACATGGTACAGGAGATGGTCAGAGACTGGTGGACATGGTACAGGAGATGGTCAGAGACTGGTGGACATGGTACAGGAGATGGTCAGAGACTGGTGGACGTGGTACAGGAGAAGGTCAGAGACTGGTGGACATGGTACAGGAGAAGGTCAGAGACTGGTGGACATGGTACAGGAGATGGTCAGAGGCTGGTGGACATGGTACAGGAGAAGGTCAGAGACTGGTGGACATGGTACAGGAGAAGGTCAGAGGCTGGTGGACATGGTACAGGAGAAGGTCAGAGACTGGTGGACATGGTACAGGAGAAGGTCAGAGGCTGGTGGACATGGTACAGGAGAAGGTCAGAGACTGGTGGACATGGTACAGGAGAAGGTCAGAGGCTGCCCTCCACCCCAATCTCTTTGTGCAAGCTCACCGTACGACACCGACAGGCTCTCGAAAACCGACTCTGCCGCACTCTGCTTCACGCCTGCTGTGCCGTCTGCTCTGTGTTCTCCACAAGTCACCACTCTGCTCCGCCCATCCTCAGTTCCTCCTGCTTCTTTTCTAAAGTCTGGCGGGCCGCGGGCGGCACCGGCGGTGTGGCTGACATCATCATCCGTGGACAGACAGGCAGCACTCGCGGAGGATTGGACCCGCCGCTCTCCACAATTTTTTACTGGGGTTGCTGGGCAGGTGGGGTCCCCCAGGCAAGTGTGACCCCCGGGCAACTTCCCAGCGTGCCCAATGGAAAAGATGGCCCTGACTTTACCGAGATTACCAGGCCTATCCCGAGACATCAGCTTGCCTTGCTTGTCTCCTGCAGGGCAGGTCCTCCCCCTTTTCCTTACCGAGGTCACCAGGCCTATCCCGAGACATCAGCTTGCCTTGCTTGTCTCCTGCAGGGCAGGTCCTCCCCCTTTTCCTTACCAAGGTCACCAGGCCTATCCCGAAACCTCAGCTTGCCTTGCTTGTCTCCTGCAGGGAAGGTCCTCCCCCTTTTCCTTACCAAGGTCACCAGGCCTATCCCGAGACATCAGCTTGCCTTGCTTGTCTCCTGCAGGGAAGGTCCTCCCCCTTCTCCTTACCAAGGTCACCAGGCCTATCCCGAGACATCAGCTTGCCTTGCTTGTCCTCCCCCTTTTCCTTCACTAAGAAGCTTCCTCCACTTGGATGGCCAGCTTGGGATCCCTTGTAGAACCATAGTAGAACCTACTTGATAGGAACACAGCCTCAGACCAGCGTGGTCCCGAGACTGAAATCACACACACACAAACCTCCCACCAGGAGGGCCACGAGGCGAAGGGCCCCGAAAAACAGTATCCCTTCCCAGCATGCTCAGCAGGGCACCATCCCCACTGGGCTGCTGCCGAGAAGGGTCACCTAACACACTATAGTTTGCCCGAGTTCCAACGCCACCCACAGGCAACAAGGGAAACCTCCATCGAGCACAACCACAGCCAGAAAAGAGGCGGATTTAACCACTTCAATACCGCCCATAGTCATGACGTCCACAGAGGGGATCTCCCATCCTGGGTGGAGGTCATATGACGTCCTGGACTTTGTGCGGTGATATCTGAATGATGGGGGCAACTAGAGGCACCATTCAGATATCATTGTGTTCCGGTGGCGATCCTGCGTTCTTATATGCGGCGGCAGGGGACATCACCCCGCCGCCATCTGGTGCTTCTTCAGGCTCTCCCGTTCCATCGGGGGCCTGGAGAACGAATCGCCCAGCACTGGATAGGAAGCATAGAGATGACTGGTCACCAGATGGTCACCAGTCATCTCTATGACCGTCGGAGGCCCGGGCGTGACATCATCACATCGCGCCCGGGCCTCCGGAAGTAAACAAAGCCGCGATTGCGGCTAGTAAGCATGAGGCTGGTGATTTTTTTTTCACAATCTCATGCTTTCCAGCCTGGAGAAGAGATGTGGGGGGAGGGGAAGGTCTTATTGACCCCTTCCCCCATCTCTTCATAAAGAGGACCTGTCACACAACATTCCTATTACAAGGGAATGTATATTATAAACATACATTTTATTCCAGCTTATAATTTGGATGTAATATGTAGCAGATGGATAAGGGTTTTATATCCTATTAGCTGCACATACATGGTGGGACGGATGCACCTAGGCTGGGATATACATGGTGGGACGGATGCACCTAGGCTGGGATATACATGGTGGGACGGATGCACCTAGGCTGGGATATACATGGGGGGACGGATGCACCTAGGCTGGGATATACATGGGGGGGACGGATGCACCTAGGCTGGGATATACATGGGGGGACGGAGGCACCTAGGCTGGGATATACATGGGGGGACGGATGCACCTAGGCTGGGATATACATGGGGGGACGGATGCACCTAGGCTGGGATATACATGGGGGGACGGATGCACCTAGGCTGGGATATACATGGGGGGACGGATGCACCAAGGCTGGGATATACATGGGGGGATGGATGCACCTAGGCTGGGATATACATGGTGGGACGGATCCACCTAGGCTGGGATATACATGGGGGGACGGAGGCACCTAGGCTGGGATATACATGGTGGGACGGAGGCACCTAGGCTGGGATATACATGGTGGGACGGATACACCTAGGCTGGGATATACATGGTGGGACGGATGCACCTAGGCTGGGATATACATGGGGGGACGGATGCACCTAGGCTGGGATATACATGGTGGGGCGGAGGCACCTAGGCTGGGATATACATGGGGGGGACGGATGCACCTAGGCTGGGATATACATGGTGGGACGGATGCACCTAGGCTGGGATATACATGGGGGGACGGATGCACCTAGGCTGGGATATACATGGGGGGACGGGTGCACCTAGGCTGGGATATACATGGTGGGACGGAGGCACCTAGGCTGGGATATACATGGTGGGACGGAGGCACCTAGGCTGGGATATACATGGTGGGACGGATGCACCTAGGCTGGGATATACATGGTGGGACGGAGGCACCTAGGCTGGGATATACATGGTGGGACGGATGCACCTAGGCTGGGATATACATGGTGGGACAAAGGCACCTAGGCTGGGATATACATGGTGGGACGGAGGCACCTAGGCTGGGATATACATGGGGGACGGATGCACCTAGGCTGGGATATACATGGTGGGACGGATGCACCTAGGCTGGGATATACATGGTGGGACAAAGGCACCTAGGCTGGGATATACATGGTGGGACGGATGCACCTAGGCTGGGATATACATGGTGGGACGGATGCACCTAGGCTGGGATATACATGGTGGGACAAAGGCACCTAGGCTGGGATATACATGGTGGGACGGATGCACCTAGGCTGGGATATACATGGGGGGACGGGTGCACCTAGGCTGGGATATACATGGGGGGACGGATGCACCTAGGCTGGGATATACATGGTGGGACGGATGCACCTAGGCTGGGATATACATGGTGGGACGGATGCACCTAGGCTGGGATATACATGGGGGGACGGATGCACCTAGGCTGGGATATACATGGGGGGACGGATGCACCTAGGCTGGGATATACATGGGGGGACGGGTGCACCTAGGCTGGGATATACATGGTGGGACGGAGGCACCTAGGCTGGGATATACATGGTGGGACGGATGCACCTAGGCTGGGATATACATGGGGGGACGGATGCACCTAGGCTGGGATATACATGGGGGGACGGGTGCACCTAGGCTGGGATATACATGGGGGGACGGATGCACCTAGGCTGGGATATACATGGTGGGACGGAGGCACCTAGGCTGGGATATACATGGGGGGACGGATGCACCTAGGCTGGGATATACATGGTGGGACGGAGGCACCTAGGCTGGGATATACATGGTGGGACGGGTGCACCTAGGCTGGGATATACATGGTGGGACGGATGCACCTAGGCTGGGATATACATGGGGGGACGGATGCACCTAGGCTGGGATATACATGGGGGGACGGAGGCACCTAGGCTGGGTTATACATGGGGGGACGGATGCACCTAGGCTGGGATATACATGGTGGGACGGATGCACCTAGGCTGGGATATACATGGTGGGACGGATGCACCTAGGCTGGGATATACATGGTGGGACGGATGCACCTAGGCTGGGATATACATGGTTGGACGGATGCACCTAGGCCGGGATATACATGGTGGGACGGATACACCTAGGCCGGGATATACATGGTGGGACGGGTGCACCTAGGCCGGGATATACATGGTGGGACGGATGCACCTAGGCTGGGATATACATGGTGGGATGGATGCACCTAGGCTGGGATATACATGGTGGGACGGATGCACCTAGGCTGGGATATACATGGTGGGACGGATGCACCTATGCTGGGATATACATGGGGGGACGGATGCACCTAGGCTGGGATATACATGGTGGGACGGATGCACCTAGGCTGGGATATACATGGTGGGACGGATGCGCCTAGGCTGGGATATACATGGTGGGACGGATGCACCTAGGCTGGGATATACATGGTGGGACGGATGCACCTAGGCTGGGATATACATGGTGGGACGGATGCACCTAGGCTGGGATATACATGGTGGGACGGATGCACCTAGGCTGGGATATACATGGTGGGACGGATGCACCTAGGCTGGGATATACATGGGGGGACGGATGCACCTAGGCTGGGATATACATGGTGGGACGGATGCACCTAGGCTGAGATATACATGGTGGGACGGAGGCACCTAGGCTGGGATATACATGGGGGGACGGATGCACCTAGGCTGGGATAGACATGGTGGGACGGATACACCTAGGCTGGGATATACATGGGGGGACGGGTGCACCTAGGCTGGGATATACATGGTGGGATGGATGCACCTAGGCTGGGATATACATGGGGGGACGGGTGCACCTAGGCTGGGATATACATGGGGGGACGGATGCACCTAGGCTGGGATATACATGGTGGGATGGATGCACCTAGGCTGGGATATACATGGTGGGACGGATGCACCTAGGCTGGGATATACATGGGGGGACGGATGCACCTAGGCTGGGATATACATGGTGGGATGGATGCACCTAGGCTGGGATATACATGGTGGGACGGATGCACCTAGGCTGGGATATACATGGGGGACGGATGCACCTAGGCTGGGATATACATGGTGGGACGGATGCACCTAGGCTGGGATATACATGGGGGGACGGAGGCACCTAGGCTGGGATATACATGGGGGGACGGAGGCACCTAGGCTGGGATATACATGGGGGGACGGACGCACCTAGGCTGGGATATACATGGTGGGACGGAGGCACCTAGGCTGGGATATACATGGGGGGACGGGTGCACCTAGGCTGGGATATACATGGGGGGACGGATGCACCTAGGCTGGGATATACATGGTGGGACGGATGTACCTAGGCTGGGATATACATGGGGGGGACGGAGGCACCTAGGCTGGGATATACATGGGGGGACGGAGGCACCTAGGCTGGGATATACATGGGGGGACGGAGGCACCTAGGCTGGGATATACATGGGGGGACGGATGCACCTAGGCTGGGATATACATGGTGGGACGGAGGCACCTAGGCTGGGATATACATGGTGGGACGGAGGCACCTAGGCTGGGATATACATGGGGGGACGGATGCACCTAGGCTGGGATATACATGGGGGGGACGGATGCACCTAGGCTGGGATATACATGGTGGGACGGATGCACCTAGGCTGGGATATACATGGGGGGACGGAGGCACCTAGGCTGGGATATACATGGGGGGACGGATGCACCTAGGCTGGGATATACATGGGGGGACGGAGGCACCTAGGCTGGGATATACATGGTGGGACGGATACACCTAGGCTGGGATATACATGGGGGGACGGAGGCACCTAGGCTGGGATATACATGGGGGGACGGATGCACCTAGGCTGGGATATACATGGTGGGACTGATGCACCTAGGCTGGGATATACATGGTTGGACGGATGCACCTAGGCCGGGATATACATGGTGGGACGGGTGCACCTAGGCTGGGATATACATGGTGGGACGGATACACCTAGGCCGGGATATACATGGTGGGACGGGTGCACCTAGGCTGGGATATACATGGTGGGACGGATGCACCTAGGCTGGGATATACATGGTGGGATGGATGCACCTAGGCTGGGATATACATGGTGGGACGGATGCACCTAGGCTGGGATATACATGGTGGGACGGATGCACCTATGCTGGGATATACATGGGGGGACGGATGCACCTAGGCTGGGATATACATGGTGGGACGGATGCACCTAGGCTGGGATATACATGGTGGGACGGATGCGCCTAGGCTGGGATATACATGGTGGGACGGATGCACCTAGGCTGGGATATACATGGTGGGACGGATGCACCTAGGCTGGGATATACATGGTGGGACGGATGCACCTAGGCTGGGATATACATGGTGGGACGGATGCACCTAGGCTGGGATATACATGGTGGGACGGATGCACCTAGGCTGGGATATACATGGGGGGACGGATGCACCTAGGCTGGGATATACATGGTGGGACGGATGCACCTAGGCTGAGATATACATGGTGGGACGGAGGCACCTAGGCTGGGATATACATGGGGGGACGGATGCACCTAGGCTGGGATAGACATGGTGGGACGGATACACCTAGGCTGGGATATACATGGGGGGACGGGTGCACCTAGGCTGGGATATACATGGTGGGACGGATGCACCTAGGCTGGGATATACATGGGGGGACGGGTGCACCTAGGCTGGGATATACATGGGGGGACGGATGCACCTAGGCTGGGATATACATGGTGGGACGGATGCACCTAGGCTGGGATATACATGGTGGGACGGATGCACCTAGGCTGGGATATACATGGGGGGACGGATGCACCTAGGCTGGGATATACATGGTGGGATGGATGCACCTAGGCTGGGATATACATGGTGGGACGGATGCACCTAGGCTGGGATATACATGGGGGACGGATGCACCTAGGCTGGGATATACATGGTGGGACGGATGCACCTAGGCTGGGATATACATGGGGGGACGGAGGCACCTAGGCTGGGATATACATGGGGGGACGGAGGCACCTAGGCTGGGATATACATGGGGGGACGGACGCACCTAGGCTGGGATATACATGGTGGGACGGAGGCACCTAGGCTGGGATATACATGGGGGGGACGGATGCACCTAGGCTGGGATATACATGGGGGGACGGATGCACCTAGGCTGGGATATACATGGTGGGACGGATGCACCTAGGCTGGGATATACATGGGGGGGACGGAGGCACCTAGGCTGGGATATACATGGGGGGACGGAGGCACCTAGGCTGGGATATACATGGGGGGACGGAGGCACCTAGGCTGGGATATACATGGGGGGACGGATGCACCTAGGCTGGGATATACATGGTGGGACGGAGGCACCTAGGCTGGGATATACATGGTGGGACGGAGGCACCTAGGCTGGGATATACATGGGGGGACGGATGCACCTAGGCTGGGATATACATGGGGGGGGACGGATGCACCTAGGCTGGGATATACATGGTGGGACGGATGCACCTAGGCTGGGATATACATGGGGGGACGGAGGCACCTAGGCTGGGATATACATGGGGGGACGGATGCACCTAGGCTGGGATATACATGGGGGGACGGAGGCACCTAGGCTGGGATATACATGGTGGGACGGATACACCTAGGCTGGGATATACATGGGGGGACGGAGGCACCTAGGCTGGGATATACATGGTGGGACGGAGGCACCTAGGCTGGGATATACATGGTGGGACGGAGGCACCTAGGCTGGGATATACATGGGGGGACGGAGGCACCTAGGCTGGGATATACATGGTGGGGCGGGTGCACCTAGGCTGGGATATACATGGTGGGACGGAGGCACCTAGGCTGGGATATACATGGTGGGACGGATGCACCTAGGCTGGGATATACATGGTGGGACGGATGCACCTAGGCTGGGATATACATGGGGGGACGGGTGCACCTAGGCTGGGATATACATGGTGGGACGGGTGCACCTAGGCTGGGATATACATGGTGGGACGGGTGCACCTAGGCTGGGATATACATGGTGGGACGGATATACCTAGGCTGGGATATACATGGTGGGACGGAGGCACCTAGGCTGGGATATACATGGGGGGACGGATGCACCTAGGCTGGGATATACATGGTGGGACGGAGGCACCTAGGCTGGGATATACATGGTGGGACGGATGCACCTAGGCTGGGATATACATGGTGGGACGGAGGCACCTAGGCTGGGATATACATGGGGGGACGGATGCACCTAGGCTGGGATATACATGGGGGGACGGATGCACCTAGGCTGGGATATACATGGGGGGACGGATGCACCTAGGCTGGGATATACATGGGGGGACGGATGCACCTAGGCTGGGATATACATGGTGGGACGGATGCACCTAGGCTGGGATATACATGGGGGGACGGAGGCACCTAGGCTGGGATATACATGGGGGGACGGAGGCACCTAGGCTGGGATATACATGGGGGGACGGACGCACCTAGGCTGGGATATACATGGTGGGACAGAGGCACCTAGGCTGGGATATACATGGGGGGGACGGATGCACCTAGGCTGGGATATACATGGGGGGACGGAGGCACCTAGGCTGGGATATACATGGGGGGACGGATGCACCTAGGCTGGGATATACATGGTGGGACGGAGGCACCTAGGCTGGGATATACATGGTGGGACGGAGGCACCTAGGCTGGGATATACATGGGGGGACGGATGCACCTAGGCTGGGATATACATGGGGGGGGACGGATGCACCTAGGCTGGGATATACATGGTGGGACGGATGCACCTAGGCTGGGATATACATGGGGGGACGGAGGCACCTAGGCTGGGATATACATGGGGGGACGGATGCACCTAGGCTGGGATATACATGGGGGGACGGAGGCACCTAGGCTGGGATATACATGGTGGGACGGATACACCTAGGCTGGGATATACATGGGGGGACGGAGGCACCTAGGCTGGGATATACATGGTGGGACGGAGGCACCTAGGCTGGGATATACATGGTGGGACGGAGGCACCTAGGCTGGGATATACATGGGGGGACGGAGGCACCTAGGCTGGGATATACATGGTGGGACGGGTGCACCTAGGCTGGGATATACATGGTGGGACGGAGGCACCTAGGCTGGGATATACACGGTGGGACGGATGCACCTAGGCTGGGATATACATGGTGGGACGGATGCACCTAGGCTGGGATATACATGGGGGGACGGGTGCACCTAGGCTGGGATATACATGGTGGGACGGGTGCACCTAGGCTGGGATATACATGGTGGGACGGGTGCACCTAGGCTGGGATATACATGGTGGGACGGATATACCTAGGCTGGGATATACATGGTGGGACGGAGGCACCTAGGCTGGGATATACATGGGGGGACGGATGCACCTAGGCTGGGATATACATGGTGGGACGGAGGCACCTAGGCTGGGATATACATGGTGGGACGGATGCACCTAGGCTGGGATATACATGGTGGGACGGAGGCACCTAGGCTGGGATATACATGGGGGGACGGATGCACCTAGGCTGGGATATACATGGGGGGACGGATGCACCTAGGCTGGGATATACATGGGGGGACGGATGCACCTAGGCTGGGATATACATGGGGGGACGGATGCACCTAGGCTGGGATATACATGGTGGGACGGATGCACCTAGGCTGGGATATACATGGTGGGACGGGTGCACCTAGGCTGGGATATACATGGTGGGACGGAGGCACCTAGGCTGGGATATACATGGGGGGACGGATGCACCTAGGCTGGGATATGCATGGGGGGACGGATGCACCTAGGCTGGGATATACATGGGGGGACGGATGCACCTAGGCTGGGATATACATGGGGGGACGGATGCACCTAGGCTGGGATATACACGGTGGGACGGATGCACCTAGGCTGGGATATACATGGTGGGACGGATGCACCTAGGCTGGGATATACATGGTGGGACGGATGCGCCTAGGCTGGGATATACAAGGGGGGACGGAGGCACCTAGGCTGGGATATACATGGTGGGACGGATACACCTAGGCTGGGATATACATGGGGGGACGGATACACCTAGGCTGGGATATACATGGTGGGACGGATGCACCTAGGCTGGGATATACATGGGGGGACGGATGCACCTAGGCTGGGATATACATGGGGGGGACGGATGCACCTAGGCTGGGATATACACGAGATCACCATTTGTTTCCGGTTTTCTTCTCTCAAGGATCTGCCATTATTTTGTCTTGGAGTAACTCACTGCTCCCTGGCAAGCGCCCGTCATCTGCTTCCCAACAAAGCATTGTAGAATATAAAAAAAAAAATCAGTTACTTTGCTGAGTAACTAATTATTTTTTCAATGTAGTAACTGAGTCACTAACGCAATTACTTTTTTGGAGAAGTCATTTGTAACTGTAACTAATTACTTTTTTAACCACTTCAATTCCAACCCATAGGGGATTTACGTTCTGAACAACCCCTCGCCGATGAGACTAGACGTTGCACAACGTCCTGCCTTCGCGGCGTTCTAGGGCGCCCGCACGCACCGCCGGCGGCGCGCGCGCACCCGCGGCACCACTCGCGACCCCCGCGCGCGTGCACGACGGCCGCGATTGCCGTCGGGCACCCGCGATTACCGGCAATCACGGCAGGAGTGTGGATCTGTGTGTGTAAACGGTGAGGAGACTGCTGTTGTGTTCCCAGTACAAAGGAACACACATCGATCTCCTCCCCCTGCGAGTCCCCCTCCCCCTACAGTTAGAACATACTTTAGGAAACACTTTAACCCCTTCAGCGCCCCCTAGTGTTAACCCCTTCACTGCCAGTCACATTTATACTGTAATCAGTGCAGTTTTATAGCACTAATCGCTGTGTAAATGTAAATGGTCCCAAAAACGTGTCAAAAGTGTCCGATATGTCCGCCGCAATGTCACGGTCAAAAAAAAAAAATGCAGATCGCCGCCATTACTAGTAAAAAAATAAAAATAAAAATGCCATAAATCTATCACCTATTTTGTAAACGCTATAACTTTTGCGCAAACCAATCAATATACAATTATTGCGTTTTTTTTTACCAAAAATACGTAGAATAATACGTATCGGTCTAAACTGAGGGAAACAAAAGTTTTTTTTTAATTTAAATTGTGATATGTATTAACCACTTAAGGACCGCCTACTGCACATTTACGTCGGCAGAATGGCACGGCTGGGCACATCAACGTATATATACGTTGATTTTAGTACCCAGCCGTGGGTCACGCGCGCGCGACCCGGTCCGAAGCTCCGGCACCGGGACCGCGGGATTCGCGGACCCGATCGCCGCTGCAGTGCGGTGATCCGTCCCTGGAGCGGAAGAACTGGGAGAGCCGCGTGTACACACAGCTTCCCCATGCTTCTCTGTGGCCGTAGCATCGATCGCGTCATCCCTGTAATAGGGGGACGCGATCGATGACGTCACACCTACAGCCACACCCCCCTACAGTTGTAAACACACACATAGGTCACACATCCCCTACAGCGCCCCCTGTGGTTAACTCCCAAACGGCAACTGTCATTTCCACAGTAAACAATGCAATTTAAATGCATTTTTTGCTGTGAACATGACAATTGTCCCAAAAATGTGTCAAAATTGTCCGAAGTGTCCGCCATATTGTCGCAGTCACGAAAAAAATCGCTGATCGCCGCTATTAGTAGTAAAAAAAAAAAATAATAAAAATGCAGTAAAACTGTTCCTTATTTTGTAAACGCTATACATTTTGCGAAAACCAACCGATAAACACTTATTGCGATTTTTTTTACCAAAAATATGTAGAAGAATACGTATCGGCCTAAACTGAGGAAAAAATATGTTTTTTTATATATTTTTGGGGGATTTTTATTATAGCAAAAAGTAAAAAATATTGCATTTTTTTTAAAATTGTCGCTCTACTTTTGTTTATAGCGCAATAAACATCCTTCCTGTCTTCCATGTGTGGTAGTGATCCATCCTTCCTGTCTTCCATGTGTGGTAGTGATCCATCCTTCCTGTCTTCCATGTGTGGTAGTGATCCATCCTTCCTGTCTTCCATGTGTGGTAGTGATCCATCCTTCCTGTCTTCCATGTGTGGTAGTGATCCATCCTTCCTGTCTTCCATGTGCCGTAGTGATCCATCTTTCCTGTCTTCCATGTGCCGTAGTGATCCATCCTTCCTGTCTTCCATGTGCCGTAGTGATCCATCCTTCCTGTCTTCCATGTGTGGTAGTGATCCATCCCTCCTGTCTTCCATGTGCCGTAGTGATCCATCCTTCCTGTCTTCCATGTGCTATAGTGATCCATCCTTCCTGTCTTCCATGTGCTATAGTGATCCATCCTTCCTGTCTTCCATGTGCCGTAGTGATCCATCCTTCCTGTCTTCCATGTACAGTAGTGATCCATCCTTCCTGTCTTCCATGTGCGGCAGTGATCCATCCTTCCTGTCTTCCATGTACAGTAGTGATCCATAATTCCTTTGCTTTGCTAACACAATGCTGAGTGAACATGGCGCCCGCTGTTCACTGTTTTGGGCGCCTATTAAAGCCTACGGCTCTGTAAAAAGTTGTCGGAGAGAAGATATTTTGATAGACAGAGACATAGGACTGTCCTCTAACACGTGTCATGCAATATGTCAAAAACTCTCCTTCTCCCGCAGGCGCTTTGGTTCCCAATATACAGACTTAGGATTTCTTCATAATACGATGTTTTATTCTTATTCTTCAAGACAGGACAAGCCAACAGTCAATGCTTACATCTTAGCAGCTGGTAAAACATGGCAGGATGGTACTTCAGAAACAGGAATTAGATGGTACATCTTCTCTGCTGGATAGAGCCCCTTCCCCCGTCGGGTCGGGTGACCCTGAGGTCCCTTCTCTCTCTGGCCGGTGACCCTAAGGCCCCAGAGCTTCCCTAGCTAGCTACTCACATCACATGTGTTCTTATACTGTTTAAAAAGCCATACTCAGCACAATTTCTTTTTGGAATAGCTCCAAGAAAGGTGACATGTTTCTGCCTCAAATGTAACACCCCCTTGTATATATTAAGCAATTCTTCTCCTCCCATTATCTTGACGTGAACTCCAAAAATACATGTAGTCTACACAGATGTAGTGTCCTATCACTGACCTTGTCTGTCCTCAAGCTACCTCAAAATGGCCATGTTTAAACCAAATGATTCAGAAACGTTTATCACATAAAATCTTATAAATTTAAAATCTAACAATTCCCCCTTAATGCACTGTAATTAACAAACAAAATAAGTGCATTCATCTTAAATAATAAATGTTTCTGATTCTCTTGTTTTCCAATACAAACAATACAATTTGACATTTCAGATATTGTACATAAACTTTTTCCAAAATTCTGAGATATTCCTGTGAAATATTTAACCATTTCATTCCATTAGGAAACTATAAATTATTATAATATTAATTAATTTTAATTTATTCTCCATCTAAATTATGTAATATTCAAATTTTCTTCCTTTACCTCCATACATTTTATTTTTTATAACTTTAACCATATCATATAAGTATTTTATCATAAAGAAAAAATAAATATATTTGATGTATCAAATTATATTACTCTATAATATATATTATTAATGAATACAATTTTTTTGCATTTCTTTTGAAATTTCAATAACCAAATTTCTTCAGTATAAGTTTTTATACATTATCCTTGACACTGAACAATTATAAACATAATACGTGATCTACTTGTCTGTGGATACATAAAAACATAACTTTCCCATTATATGATTGTCATATTTTTATATATTCCATCTTTCTTTCTATTTTCCTATTTATTTATTTTCATGTTTATCTATTTATCCATTTAATTTGTTTATCTATCCATGACCAGCAAGCAACTCTTTCTTTTATTTTTTCAATGTTCCATATTTTTTTAATTCAACAATAATTTTGTTTAGACACTTTAAATCTTCCATACACAACTGTATGTACTCTAAATATATTAATACTTCAAATGTATACTTTGTTATACATACTTGTAATAACAAACTATCCATCCAACTTTTCCAAGTTATGTGTTTTATAAAAAATAATAAAAATGTATTATTCTATGTGAAATAATAATTCTATATGTATCAATATGTATTCTTATACAAGATTTAAAAACCAAAATAGAACAACTATTTTTCCATATTTCCAAAAAATTCCTATATTAGAATTACATTCCAACTCCCCCTTACATAATGATCGACCGATCAATATGTCACTTTTCATTTTAAGTCCATATCAATAATAATTTAAGTTCATCCAAAAATGATGATCCTTGATCACATAATCAAAAAATAATTTTGAAAAACTAGAAATAACAACAAAATAGAATTTTAGTTGTGATTGTTTCATGGTCATGGAAGAATCCAAAAAATAAATAACCTTCCCAGTTTGAAATTCCAAATGATATTTCAGTTGGCAGGTATCCCTGTTACCTTCAGATCTATAATTCATAACCATAACTTTAACTACTGGAATAAATTATGAAACATACTCATAAGAAGTAGAAATCTTATACAAAAAATAATTTCTATTCAAATTTAGCAAAGGCCTAGCCATGTTTTGTGAACAAACTTCTGAAATTCCTACACCTGTACTTTGTCCTATGAAACAGATTGGAAATAATTATGTATGCTAATCTCAAAAGACACAGATGAACAGACATTCTTCATCCTGTCATTAACTCAAAAAATTAACAAACCCTTAGTTTAAAAAGTTAAACTAAAAAAAAAATATAACAGGTAAATAAGTCACCTAGTATTTACCTTTTCTTGAATCATCTTACCCTATTTAGACTTAAAAATACTATTGTAGCGTTCTATTATATCTGGGTACCAAAGATGATAAGAAACAAAAACGTTATCAAATACTAAAATTGCATACTTCATCACCTGTCCTATAAAAATGAACAAAAATCATTATCTGATTCCATGGTTTGAAAACAACTCAATGGAATATGACAAAGTTCACAACTTAGCTTTCATTAAAAATATATTAATTTTTCTTAGAATTACCTCAATTTATTTTATCAAAAAAAATAACTAAAGGAAAAAACATACTTGTATCTTCCCTTAGCAGGTGAAACATCTAATATAATCAATCTACATAGATTGCAAAATCTCTCAATACTTTGTAGTAATATCAGGTTACTCTTTCCCTTTTGAATTGCTCTATAAACAAATAAAACAATATTCAGAAGTTTGATGACAAAATGCTCTAATAATGAGTAGTTCAAAATTTCTTTCAATAGTTTAAACAAAAAATCAATTAATCAATTTGTCGGTCAATCTGTCAGGTACCTGGATATACAAAACTAAATATTTTCATCTAAAAATAACTCTATCCATTATTGTTGGAATCAATTATCTTTACAATTAATTTTATCTTCATTACCAGTCTGTACTGAGACAACATTCTCATCGTCCCCCTTATCCTGTGACCAATTTAAATTTTGTAAAAGTAATATTATTTTTACCATATTATTGTATTTTTCTTTACTATACTTTACTTTACTTGTAATTGCTTTAATTATGCTAAAGAACATTTAGGTTGGGCTTTCCTAAATATCTTATTTCTAAAAGAAACTTAATCATGTTTAAGTACTTTTTCTGAACCAATCATACAATGATTGATTGAACCACATGTGCTCTGTCACTTCTGACTGCTAAACAAACATGTCTTAAGATCATTTTTCAGTGTAGACAGATACTCAGAAAGTTTCATCTGTGTCCCTGGATCCATTTATAAAAGCACAAAATTCCCTCTCAATAAATATCCACTAAAAAATGTATAAAGTAACGTTTGCATTATTTACTTACATAACTGTGGCTTTATTACACTGCATAATTTTAGCCTTATTGGCCCAGATTCATAGAGCAATTACGCCTGTCTAACTGGTGTTAGACAGGAGTCATTTCGCGCGGCGTATCACTAGTTTGAATCCTCAAACCATGATACGGCGGCTTCGGGCTTCGATCCGAGAGGCTTACGTCTTCATAAGCCTTCGGATCTACGCTGCCATCTATTTGCGGCCGCTGGGAGGAGTTTGCGTCGTTTTGATGCATCGGGATATGCAAATGTTTTTTTACGGCGATTCCCGAAGATACGAGTGGTCGTCGCAATCGCTTTCGTCTATTTTTTTTGTACGTAATGTTAGAGCAGCTTTTTGCTGCTCTAACGTTACGTAGCCCATGTTAAGTATGGCCGTCGTTCCCGCTTCGAATTTTTTTTTATTTATTTTTTTGTTTACGTAACTCGTTCGGGACTAGGATCGCCCGTAAACGACGCTACCTAAACAACGAATGACGTCACGACGTGATTTCGCGCAATGCACGGCGGGAAATTTGCGAACGGAGCATGGCAGATCGATCGCCGCGGGAACGCGCCTATTTTAAATGATTCACGCCCCCTACTCGCGCAGATGGATTGCGATGGGAGATATACACTACGCCGCCGTCGTTTACTGGACTAAATCTACCTGAATTCCACGTAGAGCCATGTAAAAAACGGCGGCGTAGTGTATTTCTGATACTCTACGATAATCCATTTCTGTGTGAATCTGCCCCAATGTATTTATACTTTAACTACCTTTCTTTTTAACATCCAGCTGTCACTAGGCAAAGCTTCATCAAAGCCTTGTTTTGACACCCTCATGTTCTCCTTAAAACAACACCTTTTAGTTTTTCTAAACAAATGGTGCAAAACCCACATGTTTATTTCAAAACAATTACTTTAGTTAGTAATACTTTTTTAAACATATTTTTCAGATCCATGAACCTTTATTTCAGATTTCTGAAAAAAGATTTAAACACTAACATGTGTTCTGATCCATAGAAGTAAAAAACTGTCATGGCATGACTGACCATCTGCTTCTCTGTTAATGGTACATTCTTTTACATGTCACACTCCCAGAGAATGATCTGTCACAGTCAGTCTTAGCTACCATGCTACCATTCACTATACAATCTGTTAACCAATTTTTATCGTTTTTGGAACTTTTTAACCTTTTTCACCATTTTTTAAACATATATGGTTTGCACATATGATAAAAAACATGTACATAACGTTATTATATGACGTTTCTTGATTATAGTAATGACAAAAAATTGTTTAGCGGAACAATCTCATAAAACCCAGATTGGCCCCTGCGCATGAACCGACCTGCGTTTCCCTGAGAAAATTACTCCAACCAACCAATAGTCCTTACTTTATTACTCAATTAAAAAAACTTTTAACAATAGTTTTTTCTACAATATTTGCTTTTAGATTGAACTAAACTTTCATATATTAATATTTTTCCTGGGTAAACTTTAGTAAATTAGAACAATCTACTACTTTTAATTTAATAACCAAAACCAAGTTTGGAATCTCTTGTAAAAATTACTCAATCCTTAACTTATTATATCCTGCAACCAAACTGTAGGATTTTTGTTAAATACTAAATACCATGGGGCAGATTCACATAGAAATAGATTATCGTAGCGTATCAGAAATACACTATGCCGCCGTTTTTTACCTGGCTCTACGTGGAATTCAGGTAGATTTTGTCCAGTAAACGACGGCGGCGTAGTGTATTTCTCCCGTCGCAATCCATCTGCGCGAGTAGGGGGCGTGAATCATTTAAAATAGGCGCGTTCCCGCGGCGATCGATCTGCGCATGCTCCGTTCACAAATTTCCCGCCGTGCATTGCGCAAAATCACGTCGTGACGTCATTCGTTGTTTATGTAGCGTCGTTTACGGGCGATCCTAGTCCCGAGCGAGTTACGTGAACAAAAAAAAAAAAAAAATTCGAAGCGGGAACGACGGCCATACTTAACATGGGCTACGTAACGTTAGAGCAGCAAAAAGCTGCTCTAACATTACGTACAAAAAAATAGACGAAAACGATTGCGACGACCACTCGTATCTTCGGGAATCGCCGTAAAAAAACATTTGCATATCCCGACGCATCAAAACGACGCGAACTCCTCCCAGCGGCCGCAAATAGATGGCAGCGTAGATCCGAAGGCTTACGAAGACGTAAGCCTCTCGGATCGAAGCCCGAAGCCGCCGTATCATGGTTTGAGGATTCAAACTAGTGATACGGCGCGCGAAATTTGAAATTACTCCTGTCTAACACCAGTTACACAGGCGTAATTGCTCTATGAATCTGGCCCCTTGTTGTTTTATCTTGGAAGAATAATGTCCTTATCTTTTTCTTTGAAGAATAGTTTTCTTGTAGTTCTTTTCTCTGGCTCGCCTTTTTCCTATATGGCTCTTGTAAGTGTAAATGTTTAGTTAGGCCATTAATGGCCTCAAGTAAACAAATGTAAAGATGCGTGCGTATCAATAATGTCTTTCTCCTTTTTGTGTTTGCGAAAGGAATGTATAATGTATAGTGTATTCTTGGACTTGTCCCAAACATCAAAAATCCGACTTTCATATTAGCTCACCCAAAGTACATCTGCCTGGTGCATCAATGGTGGCCTTCAAAAATAAAGTGAAGCTTTAGATCCTATTTCAACACTTCTTCTGTGAGAACTCTCACCTTTTTTAGGAACTTCTTGGCAGAATCTTCACGTACGTAAACATTTACGATTTTTCTCCATAACCAGAAAGTCCTCACTGGATTTTGAACGATATCTTGAAACATTCTGTCCAGACAGCTGACACATCAGCCTTGTCATGTAAATCTTATTTTATTTTATTTTTTCTTCTGCTTGTAAGCTACAAGCCATCAACAGGTGAGAAAACAGTGTAAAAACTCACCCTCGTGTTTTTGAGCCTTCAATCGTCTGATGGAACACAAACACCTCTTTTTCTAGGTTGCTTGATCGTTTTTTTCTTCAAGACTTGAACAAACATCTCTGTGTCTTCATTTCCATTTCCCCCTGTTCAAGGCTTTAGGAACAAAGTTGATCAATCTGGCTGGCGCGACAATGTAAAAGCGCGATTTTTGACACGTGCTATGTCAATAGCGTCTTTTGTCAGGACGTTTCGTTCAAAAGTTCAAATAGCCAGGCTTACTCAAAAAATGAGTTTTATTCGCATCTCACTTGGCATCAACTTGTAAATACATACAAAGTTCAAATCTTCATACAGCTTGGTGCAGTAAAAACAAAAGATAGTTAGGAGTAAAAGCTTAAAAGAAAAGTGCAGGAAAGGTTCAGCTTCTTGCTTCTCCTGTAGTGAATGGGATGTCTGCTAGAACAGCTGTTTGTGAAGTAAGCATGTGTATAGGCCTAAGTAAACAAAGTGTCTTCCTTGGTGTGTCTCTTTCGAGTGTCCGTGTAGATATGTGATGTGAGTGTGAATGTGAGAGTGTCTGTGAGTGTGAGTGTCTGTGGGTGTGTCTGAGTCTGTATACTAGTTAAACCTCTTTTTATCTAAATAAAAACTATATGTCAGCTAAATTACAAAAGTAACGCCCTCTCTTCCATAGATGCTTAATATGGCTTCATACCAAAATTATATTGCATAGCTCCACCCATCGTGCTAACGTGGTTGACTCAAAAATAGAGAAATTCTCTTATCCCCATATTTGTCTGGATCACCTTGCCAAAAGCTGACCTATCTCTCAAGCTGCTTTAGATGACAGTGACATATAACTGTATTCTATTAAAAACCTTTGGGTTGGCCTCCTGTTAAATGCCAAATTCTTACATTAGGTATATCTTTAAGATTCAGAAGTTATATACCAAACCTTACAAATGCATAATAAACTCATAATTGAATATATATATATAAATATAAATAAACATATCACTTCACACAAACTCTAAATAATTTAAACATCAATATAAAATTGTAACTTAAGTTTAGAAATCATGGTTTAAACTTTAAAGCACGTATTTCTGGTTCAGCTCTATGACACATGAACTCTGTGCGTATTCTTATCTGTGAACCTGCTGACCTGCTGACCTCATGTCAAACCTTTGAACACTGGAGAACAACTGCCTCAAAACCCATTCATTCAAGCCTAACTTAGCTCAAGACCTGTTTCTTGCCAAGCTGAGTAAATTTCCAACATTAGAGGAGGCTCAACCTGCAAAACAGATATCTTGGTCTAAAAAGCCAATTAATGTAGTATTTAACAGGCTCTAATCAGGTGCTTCCAAAAAAACACCCCCGCCGCTGTAATTCAGGTGTCCGGTGCCCGAAAAAGGACAGACACCCGAATAGGGGGGGGGGGGGGGTCAGTGGCAACCATAGATAGATTAATGCAATGGTGATAGAGCGATGCAGGAGAGAGGGGGTGACCCACCGCCACTGGCCCCACACATATAAAACTACCAAAACCCCCCCTCCATGTTCCTGAATATGAACTCCACCAGCCCCTAAATCTCTTCCTTTACCTTAGTGCTGTCCTCCTTCACTTACCTCATCCTTCCATTTTGCTTTTAAATGTCCTTATTTCTTCTGAGAAATCCTCACTTCCTGTTCTTCTGTCTGTAACTCCACACAGTAATGCAAGGCTTTCTCCCTGGTGTGGAGTATCGTGCTCGCCCCCTCCCTTGGTCTACATGAGAGTCAGGACACTCTCTATGTTTCAGATAGAAAAAAGAGCTGTGTGTTAGTGGGCATCCTGACTCTCCTGTAGTCCCAGGGAGGGGGCGAGCACGACACTCCACTCCAGGGAGAAAGCCTTGCATTACTGTGTAATGCCTCTGTTCCAGCCATGACTGTACTGTGAGTGGCCACTATTGCTGTCTGGGGTGCCTGTACCACCCCAGGCCAAGGGTGGTAGCAGTCGAGTCAGGGCGTATTGGGTGTTTCTCCTTGGCAGCCAATCAGTGAGGGTTGATCGCCTCACTATGCATGATGGGGAGAGTACTTAAGGGACAAACGTGGTTAGTTTGCAGTGGTCGATAAAAGGTCTGTCATCCCACCATCCCCGTGTGTGGCCCTCATGGCCGGGGGTGCGTGTTCAAGTGTTCCTGACTCTGGGACCACGTTTGTCTGGGGTCATGATCTACCGTGTAGGCCTGGTAGTCAGACTGGGTCTACAGTTGCAGAGTGGTCCTGTGCTGTCCGTCCTGAGGGAGGAAGCCACCCGATGAAGAACCTGTCTGGAGGAGTACCGAGGACGAGGCTGGTATCTCAGGAGAGGCCTTAAACTTCATCGAAGGACGCACCGTTACTGAAGGGCTGAGTGATGGTTGCCTGTCAGTTCTGAATTTACCCAAGTTTATTTAAGAGAGATCCGGGTGCTTAATCCCGTGTTGGAAGGATTCTGGACCGAATACATCTCCACCTTTGGGAAGGTCTGTGGCAGAGACTTTGCTAAAGTCCCGTGTGGCACTCTGGCTGCTAGGCTGGTGAGAGAGGCCTATCCAGGGGCACAATACCCACTCTGGCTAGAGTGGTGACAAAAGTTGATCGCTGGAAGCAGGAGTGTTTCCGAACAAAGTTATACGCCTGAACCCACTACTGTCCCTTCTACCTCGTTAACTACTACTACTCTTATTATTTTACCCCGTTGGGTAATAAAGCACAGAAAAAAACACCTAAAGTGTGGACATTGCATTTCTTCTCAGCTATAATTTCTTACCCTAGACCAGCCCTCAAAATTTACACTCGCCTGCTCACAATTTGCGAGTGCATTTTGAGGGCTGGCGAGTGTGGGCTGCCTGGGAGATGGGGGGGGGGTAGCAAGGAGTATATATAAATGAAGAGAGAGGAGAGTCGCCGCCGCCGCCGCCTGGTTATTCAGAGCGCGGGGAACATGACAGCTTTCAATTCAATAGCTATTTTCCCCGCCGCGCGCCGTCATATACAGCCCCTCCCCTTTGTCTGGGCACTTTGATAGACAGATCACCCATCCCAGGATTGGACGGGTCATCTGTCTATCAAAGTTTCCCGGACAAGGGGGAGGGGCTGTATACTGTATAATGGCTATTGACAGCTTTTGAAATGAAAGCTGTCATGTTCCCCGCACTTTGAACAACTAGGTGGCAGAGGCTCCTCTCCTCTATCTTACCCAGCACAGGTAGGCTACACTGGGGACACAGGTTGCAATGGGGACACAGGTTGCAATGGGGACACAGGCTGCAATGGGGACACAGGCTCTAATGGGGACACATGGCTGCAATGGGGACACAGGCTGCAATGGGGACACAGGCTGCAATGGGGACACAGGCTCTAATGGGGACACAGGCTCTAATGGGGACACATGGCTGCAATGGGGACACGTGGCTGCACTGGGGACACGTGGCTGCACTGGGGACATTTTGCTCCAATGGTGACATTTTGCTGCACTGGGGACACGTGGCTGCACTGGGGACACGTGGCTGCACTGGGGGCTGCACTGGGGACACGTGGCTGCATTGGTAGACATGGGCAGACTGCATTTTTAGGCACGGATAAAGTTGTTGTTAATATTTATTTTTATAACTTAATTCTGCATAAAACATTTAAGTGTCATTTCGTGAGATAATTTGTGAGGGTGTGTCTAGGGGCGGGACATGGTAGGGGTTGGGCGGGGCAACTGGCCAGTAATCCTTGAGGCCTGGCTAGTAGCTCAGGACTTGAAATTTTGAGCCCTGCCCTAGACAGCAGAGGAATAGAGGTAACATGCCACCCAAAACAAACCAGCAGCTCCTTCTGGGGTAGTGCTACATATAATAATGGAACAATCATATAGAAATACCACCCAGCAGCACATCATTAGCAAAACCAGCAGAAAATGATGGATGAGATCTAAGTGATATGAAACAAAGTGTATGTGGTCATAGAGATCACAGCGCTCCTATGGCTGGGATCTAGTAATAACTAGAGCAATACAAAGTACCTGTGTGAGCGGAGAGTTCAATGGTCATAGAATTCTCTATATCTGAGTATTGGGATCCCATAAATAAGCAGAGAATGAAGGAGAACCTGTGTGATCGGAGTCTGGTCATGTGAGTTCTGCCCCCCCCCCCCCCCATCGTACTCGGAGTTCTAAGAGTCTAGTGGTGTGATCCCCTCCTCCCTCATACTCAGAGTTCTAAGAGTCTGGTGGTCTTCATTTTCAAAAACGACATTGCATACACACCATCGTTTTTCCACAATGCTCTTGCAAAGCGCAGTTACGTAAGACACTTTCGACGGCACTCTATTCCATTGAAGCTCCCACCTCATAACTTGCTTCTAAGCATGCGCGGGTTTAAAAACATCGTTTTAAACGACGTTTTGCCCACACACGGTCACTTTTTATGACACAAAAAACGAAATTTTGAAAAACGACACAAAAAATTCAAGCATGTTGGAATTTTTTTTTGGTCGTTTTTTTGAAGACATAAAACGACGTTTTGCCCACACACCATCATTTTAAATTACGTTTTTTAAAACGTCGTTTTTTTTCATCACAAATAGTGATCGTGTGTACGCGGTATAAGAGTCTGGAATGTGAAGGTTTGTTCCTCACAAAGATACAAAGTCATATCAGGACTTGTGTTGAAGGAGTGATAAGAGCCGAGGTAACTATGGAGCGTCTCCACAGGAAGTGAAGCAACTGAACAGGATGTTGGTGGGGGGATGGAAGCCGCACTCTCGTGTTTAGCTGACTTCCTCTTTTCTGTTAGTTTTATGAAGACAACAAGACTTTTCAGAGACTCTGGGGGCTGATTTACGAAACATTTGTGCCATGAGTTGAGGCGCGCGGCGAGCCGCAACGTACATTTTGTTATTTACTAAACGTTTGCGCCGGTAACACAGCGCTAATCCCCAGTTACTAAAGCAATCTCAGCGCACAGAAGGAGGCGATCAGCGCCCACTATGGACACGGCACACGGCATCTTCACTTCAATATTAACCACTTGCTTACCGGGCACTCAAACCCCCCCCCCCCCCTCCTGCCCAGACCAATTTTCAGCTTTCCGCGCTCTCGCTATTTGAACGACAATTGCGCGGTCATACAACACTGCACCCAAATTATTATTTTCCCCACAAACAGAGCTTTCTTTTGGTGGTATTTGATCACCTCTGCAGTTTTTATTTATTATTATTATTTAAAAAAAATACATAATTTAGAAAAAAATACAAAACTGTTTTATATTGTGTTAGAAAATTTAGCAAACTGGTAATTTTTCTCCTTCATTGATGAGGCTGCACTGATGGGCACAGATGGGCTGCACTGATGGTCACCAATAAGGCAGCACTGGTGGGCACTGATAGGTGGCACTGGTTGGGAATGAGAAGCAGCACTGAGAGGTGGCACTGAAGGGCATTGATAGGTGGCACTGAGAATTGGCACTAGAAGGTGGCACTGATAGCTGGCAGTGATGAGCACTGGTAGGTGAGACTGATAGGCAGCACTGCTAGGTGGCACTGATGAGGCACCACTGGTGGGCACTGATGAGGCACCACTGGTGGGCATTGAAAGGTGGCATTTACTGCACTGGTGGTCACTGGCAGGTGGTACGGGTGGGCACTAATGAGGCTGATGTGCCTCTTCCACTCGGGGCCGATGTCCCGTACACAAGAGTCGGAGTCTCTGTCAGCGTGAGGAGAAAATAAAAACGATTACCAAGCTTTGTTTACATCACGTGACCAGTTGTCATTGGCTGACAGCTGATCAAGTGGTAAGGGGCCGGGACTTGGATCTGTGATCACCCGAGTCTCAGTGATTCGGCGATCACATCGTGCGCCGTGTGTGCAAAGGGGAGGACGTCTTTTGACGGCTGGAAGTGCCAATATTATGGGGTGACATGAGGAAGTTTAGTGCCCAAGTAACAAATATGCCCAAAATACAACGAGAAAGTAACTTTTTCTGAACGCGCTGTGCCTGCAAGTAGGTTCAGAACTGCGTGAGATCAATGTAAGCCCTGCGCATGCGCAAGCGGCTCTTGCGCTCATTCAAATGCATCGGTTCACTGCGCGACCAAAATCTTAGTAAATGTCAAGCAATGTGCATGCGTTTGCGTGGGTTGAACGGGCGCATCTCTAATCTACATATTTTTTTTGAACGCTGGTTCACTTTTTTTAAAGGATATTTGCACACAAGTCATGTTAGCGTGTTACGTTTCCAACATGTGACATGTTATATTTATGTAAAAAGACTCTCGCTCCTCTAGCGCCTCCTAAAAGGGCATTTACCCTCCCCCTCTAATGCTCCACCCTCCATTCTCCAATGCCCTTGTCTCCTCCCTCTTACTGTTTGGATTTCCATTGGCAAGCTTTTGCTTTTAACAGGGAACTCCCCCCCCCCATTCACCAAACGCTGTGAGCGCACTAATCCAAACCACGCCCTTTTTCTGAGCAAACAACGGGGCCAGCTAGGAAAGGGGCGAGAAGAGCGATCACCCAACCTCCTCCTGGCCCATACAAGGCCACATGCACTCAACATAGCTCTCTGACTTTGGGGCAGGTTGGGCTCAGTCCAATACCAACCACAACGCACCTTGTACCCGATGGTTTAAAGGGGCTTTCCACATTTTGTAAACCCCCCCTGTCTGCAGCCCCCCCAGCATACGGTTGTGTGGAAGAGATAAAGAAGATCCTGGGATAAAGAAGACCCCGGAGATAAAGAAGACCCCGGAGATAAAGAAGACCCCGGGGATAAAGAAGACCCCGGAGATAAAGAAGACCCCTGATATAAAGAAGACCCCTGATATAAAGAAGACCCCTGATATAAAGAAGACCCCTGATATAAAGAAGACCCCTGGGATAAAGAAGACCCCGGAGATAAAGAAGACCCCGGAGATAAAGAAGACCCCTGGGATAAAGAAGACCCCGGAGATAAAGAAGACCCCTGGGATAAAGAAGACACAGGGTTACATAAGGGTTACTTCAAGATCTGACCTCCATTTTATTACATAAGAAAGAAGTGCCGATCATTACAGCCGTTGCCTGGAGGGGAAAGGAGAGACGTGAGGGTTGGTGGAACCCGGACTGCAGAGTCCTGGAAGCCGGTGCTTGGATGTAATGTGTGAGTACTCCTGGGAGAGACGGGGTTAACCATACACAGTCCGGGGGATGGGAAGGATAGACCTCCGGCCACCATTCATGTACGGGACAGCATTGGGTTGGGCTGAGAACCTCAGGGGGGTCTGGCAACCCCGGAACCACCCACATGGGTGTCACCACTAAGATGTCCCAAATACATGAAACATAAAGAGAACTAAAGGTTAGATATAGAAGACAATACTTAATCCTTGTGTGTGTGTACTGTATGAGTATACAGATGAAGGACTACAAGTCCCAGCATGTCCTGTATACATTGTATATTATACACAGGAGGACTACAAGTCCCAACATGTCCTGTATACATTGTATATTATAGAGTGGAGGTGAGTCTTGTCTGTCCCCCCCCGGTGTGTATGAAGGTGCCCCTCCCCCATGGAGGGTGTTATCTGGAGAGGGCGCTGTCCTAGGAGAAGCTTTTCCTTATCTCAGGGAGTCAGACTTCCCTGTGAAATGTAGAAGAAGGTGGAGGACTCTTCCTGATTGGTGTGTTGGTTGGGGGGTGTGTCCAGTGGAGGGAGGACAGGGGAGGGGGGGTCTCTTGGTGATGCGCAGACAGCAGTGGAAGGAGGACGGGTCTCTTGGTGATGTGCAGACAGCAGTGGAGGGAGGACGGGGGAGGGGGGTCTCTTGGTGATGTGCAGACAGCAGTGGAGGGAGGATTTCCCCTCTGGACACAGAGATGTCACTTTCCAGGAACACCCAATAAAAGTGCTGCGAGGTGAGTGTAAAATATCGGAAGATACAAATCAGATTTCAGTATCTTTAGACGTTTCCGGAGGATTTGGTTTGATAGTTGAATAGTCAGGATGACTTCCACCAAAGGGACATTTTATTGTCACACAATTGTCACCAGAGAAACAATGTAACAAGTGTGACAGTTCAGTGGAGGGAAAAACAAACATAAGAAATACGATGGAAGAGAGAGTCCTCATGTCTATGGAGAGTCTTCCATGTCTCGTGTGTCCTCATGTCTATGGAGAGTCTTCCATGTCTCGTGTGTCCTCATGTCTATGGAGAGTCTTCCATGTCTCGTGTGTCCTCATGTCTATGGAGAGTCTTCCATGTCTCGTGTGTGCTCATGTCTATGGAGAGTCTTCCATGTCTCGTGTGTCCTCATGTCTATGGAGAGTCTTCCATGTCTCGTGTGTCCTGATGTCTATGGAGAGTCTTCCATGTCTCGGGTGTCCTCATGTCTATGGAGAGTCTTCCATGTCACATGTCTATGGAGAGACTTCCATGTCTCGTGTGTCCTCATGTCTATGGAGAGTCTTCCATGTCTCGTGTGTCCTCATGTCTATGGAGAGTCTTCCATGTCTTGTGTGTCCTCGTGTCTATGGAGAGTCTTCCATGTCTCATGTCTATGGAGAGTCTTCCATGTCTCATGTGTCCTCATGTCTATGGAGAGTCTTCCATGTCTCGTGTGTCCTCATGTCTATGGAGAGTCTTCCATGTCTCGTGTGTCCTCATGTCTATGGAGAGTCTTCCATGTCTCGTGTGTCCTCATGTCTATGGAGAGTCTTCCATGTCTCGTGTGTCCTCATGTCTATGGAGAGTCTTCCATGTCTCGGGTGTCCTCATGTCTATGGAGAGTCTTCCATGTCACATGTCTATGGAGAGCCTTCCATGTCTCGTGTGTCCTCATGTCTATGGAGAGTCTTCCATGTCTCGTGTGTCCTCATGTCTATGGAGAGTCTTCCATGTCTTGTGTGTCCTCGTGTCTATGGAGAGTCTTCCATGTCTCATGTCTATGGAGAGTCTTCCATGTCTCATGTGTCCTCATGTCTATGGAGAGTCTTCCATGTCTCGTGTGTCCTCATGTCTATGGAGAGTCTTCCATGTCTCGTGTGTCCTCATGTCTATGGAGAGTCTTCCATGTCTCGTGTGTCCTCATGTCTATGGAGAGTCTTCCATGTCTTGTGTGTCCTCATGTCTATGGAGAGTCTTCCATGTCTCGTGTGTCCTCATGTCTATGGAGAGTCTTCCATGTCTCGTGTGTCCTCATGTCTATGGAGAGTCTTCCATGTCTCGTGTGTCCTCATGTCTATGGAGAGTCTTCCATGTCTCGTGTGTCCTCATGTCTATGGAGAGTCTTCCATGTCTCGTGTGTCCTCATGTCTATGGAGAGTCTTCCATGTCTCGTGTGTCCTCATGTCTATGGAGAGTCTTCCATGTCTCGTGTGTCCTCATGTCTATGGAGAGTCTTCCATGTCTCGTGTGTCCTCATGTCTATGGAGAGTCTTCCATGTCTCGTGTGTCCTCATGTCTATGGAGAGTCGTCCATGTCTCGTGTGTCCTCATGTCTATGGAGAGTCTTCCATGTCTCGTGTGTCCTCATGTCTATGGAGAGTCTTCCATGTCTCGTGTGTCCTCATGTCTATGGAGAGTCTTCCATGTCTCGTGTGTCCTCATGTCTATGGAGAGTCTTCCATGTCTCGTGTGTCCTCATGTCTATGGAGAGTCTTCCATGTCTCGTGTGTCCTCATGTCTATGGAGAGTCTTCCATGTCTCGTGTGTCCTCATGTCTATGGAGAGTCTTCCATGTCTCGTGTGTCCTCATGTCTATGGAGAGTCTTCCATGTCTCGTGTGTCCTCATGTCTATGGAGAGTCTTCCATGTCTCGTGTGTCCTCATGTCTATGGAGAGTCGTCCATGTCTCGTGTGTCCTCATGTCTATGGAGAGTCTTCCATGTCTCGTGTGTCCTCATGTCTATGGAGAGTCTTCCATGTCTCGTGTGTCCTCATGTCTATGGAGAGTCTTCCATGTCTCGTGTGTCCTCATGTCTATGGAGAGTCTTCCATGTCTCGTGTGTCCTCATGTCTATGGAGAGTCTTCCATGTCTCGTGTGTCCTCATGTCTATGGAGAGTCTTCCATGTCTCGTGTGTCCTCATGTCTATGGAGAGTCTTCCATGTCTCGTGTGTCCTCATGTCTATGGAGAGTCTTCCATGTCTCGTGTGTCCTCATGTCTATGGAGAGCCTTCCATGTCTCGTGTGTCCTCATGTCTATGGAGAGTCTTCCATGTCTCGTGTGTCCTCATGTCTATGGAGAGTCTTCCATGTCTCGTGTGTCCTCATGTCTATGGAGAGTCTTCCATGTCTCGTGTGTCCTCATGTCTATGGAGAGTCTTCCATGTCTCGTGTGTCCTCATGTCTATGGAGAGTCTTCCATGTCTTGTGTGTCCTCATGTCTATGGAGAGTCTTCCATGTCTCGTGTGTCCTCATGTCTATGGAGAGCCTTCCATGTCTCGTGTGTCCTCATGTCTATGGAGAGCCTTCCATGTCTCGTGTGTCCTCATGTCTATGGAGAGTCTTCCATGTTTTGTGTGTCCTCATGTCTATGGAGAGTCTTCCATGTCTTGTGTGTCCTCATGTCTATGGAGAGTCTTCCATGTCTTGTGTGTCCTCATGTCTATGGAGAGTCTTCCATGTCTCGTGTGTCCTCATGTCTATGGAGAGCCTTCCATGTCTCGTGTGTCCTCATGTCTATGGAGAGTCTTCCATGTCTCGTGTGTCCTCATGTCTATGGAGAGTCTTCCATGTCTTGTGTGTCCTCGTGTCTATGGAGAGTCTTCCATGTCTCATGTCTATGGAGAGTCTTCCATGTCTCGTATGTCCTCATGTCTATGGAGAGTCGTCCATATCTCGTGTGTCCTCATGTCTATGGAGAGTCTTCCATGTCTCGTGTGTCCTCATGTCTATGGAGAGTCTTCCATGTCTCGTGTCTCCTCATGTCTATGGAGAGTCTTCCATGTCTCGGGTGTCCTCATGTCTATGGAGAGTCTTCCATGTCTCGTGTGTCCTCATGTCTATGGAGAGCCTTCCATGTCTCGTGTGTCCTCATGTCTATGGAGAGTCTTCCATGTCTCGTGTGTCCTCATGTCTATGGAGAGTCTTCCATGTCTCGTGTGTCCTCATGTCTATGGAGAGTCTTCCATGTCTCGTGTGTCCTCATGTCTATGGAGAGTCTTCCATGTCTCGTGTGTCCTCATGTCTATGGAGAGTCTTCCATGTCTCGTGTGTCCTCATGTCTATGGAGAGTCTTCCATGTCTTGTGTGTCCTCGTGTCTATGGAGAGTCTTCCATGTCTCATGTCTATGGAGAGTCTTCCATGTCTCGTGTCTCCTCATGTCTATGGAGAGTCTTCCATGTCTCGTGTCTCCTCATGTCTATGGAGAGTCTTCCATGTCTCGTGTGTCCTCATGTCTATGGAGAGTCTTCCATGTCTCGTGTGTCCTCATGTCTATGGAGAGTCTTCCATGTCTCGTGTGTCCTCATGTCTATGGAGAGTCTTCCATGTCTCGTGTGTCCTCATGTCTATGGAGAGTCTTCCATGTCTCGTGTGTCCTCATGTCTATGGAGAGTCTTCCGTGTCTCGTGTGTCCTCATGTCTATGGAGAGTCTTCCATGTTGGCCATTTACCGTGATCCGTGATGCGCCGGGTCCTATGGACACTCCCTTGTGTCATTCGGCTATGGGCCGGTGGTAAAGTGGGTAAGGTGATGGTTGGACAGCGCTACACGTTTTTGTTATGAAGTGTATATTGGTGTGAGAGCGGCTGTCGGTGACGGATCATCCGCGTCACTTACATCATATAACTTTACTCTATATGCACTTAGCACAATATCGCTTATTTACTACTTATAAATCACAGTGGAGACACGAGGATCCGGACAGTGTTTGTGAAATAACACCAGATAGGAATAAATCATCCCTTAAGAAGGGACTAAAAAGAGAAGTGTCATTGGGATTCCATGGCGGGACTTTAGCTGAATATTATAAAGCACAGAGTGTTCCAAGGGGCCCTACAAGTTAAACTGTTACTAAGTTTGCAGACAACGGGAGCAAAGGTCTGTTTGTACAAGTTCTATACACTCCTCCATTCATCTCAGAGCTTTAACTGTTTCCTTCCTCCAGGAGGAACAATCCGCTCCGGCTGTACAGATCACACGGGTGTCAGCGGAGAAGCTGAAAGAGTTAAAGATAAAATGTTTGAAGTCTAAAGTCTACTAATCAGACGTGATCTCGGGGGGTCACCTACACAACATTCTCACCTAGTCCATCTAGACTGGTCACTAGAACTTCTTCTACAGACTCCGACCCATCACTCCCCTCCTCTGCTAGAGGCACTTTATTAGGATCTATAGAGGGACAACACCGGCCTGGTTTTCTACATCGGAATGAAGGAAACAGCAGAGATACGGCCACAGAGGAGATAGGAAACATCAACTCTACAACAAGTCATCTGCCACTCAGCCAACCTTCCCAACAGAGGATTCCTCATCAACAGAAAGAGACGCAATTCTCACCTTCTCCTCCGCTCAACTGACATCGGGTAAGATGGACCTTCTGGGGAAAGGTTTGGCCTTTACCTCTAAAGTTCTAATGAAGAAGTTTTTGTTGGCACAGGACTTGTAGAGATATTTTAGGAATATTGATAGATTGAAGGTAGATTATTCTCCGAGAGGCGATATTGAGCAGGGCCGGCGCTACAACTAGGTGGACTAGGCGACCGCATGGGGCTCACTGCTGCCTAGGGCACCCGGCCGCTATTACTCCCGCACTGTCCTCCACAGAGCTTCAAGTTCCACACAATGCTGGCAGCGCCCTCAGCCCTGACATCATGTCAAGCATTGCCGCTAGACAGGCAGACGGACCCCCCCCCCCCAGTGTGGCTCAAGTTCTCTGCTCTGAGTCTGACAACATCAGTGTCACATGGCAGGCATGGATAGGTCCTGTCCCGGCTGCGAATCCCCCCCCCCCAGGGCGCTCTCCGCTGTTTCAGTGTGTGTAAACAGTACTGACTGTCATCTTCTGTGTCACCGTGTCCAGCATGATCCCCCTGTATGCTCCTTTTCAGAATGAGCCAACTCAGCCCAGGCAGCAGCAGCCCCTCCCTTCTCCACGCTCTCTGTCCACACTGACTGTGTGTGTGTGTGACAGGTGTACCGCAGCACATCACCCCCCAGCACCCCCCCTCTCCTAGCCGTGTCAGTCACAGTGTGGAGGAGATATGGAGGATGCCGCGCGATGCATAATGGTATTAGTGTGACAGCTCCCGGGCTTGGGGGACAGGTGGAGCATTGAAGAGGCACCATGCCACCGACACCATAGGCAGGTACACAGCAGAGGTGATGTGAGCGAGGATCGGCAGCCACCACAGGGTTCACCGTTCAAGTTGGTGTGGTGAGATAGTAAAACTTTTGTGTATGTGATGACAATATTTTTTTTTAAATGTATGTGTATATTAACCACTTAACCCCCGGACCATATTGCTGGTCAAAGACCAGAGCACTTTTTGTGATTCGGCACTGCGTCGCTTTAACTGACTATTGCGTGGTCGTGCGACGTGGCTCCCAAACAAAATTGGCGTCCTTTTTTCCCCACAAATAGAGCTTTCTTTTGGTGGTATTTGATCATCTCTGCGGTTTTTATTTTTTGCGCTATAAACAAAAATAGAGCGACTATTTTGAAAAAAATGCAATATTTTTTACATTTTGCTATAATAAATATCCTCAAAAAATATGTAAAAAAACTTTTTTTTCCTCAGTTTAGGCCGATACGTATTCTTCTACATATTTTTCGTAAAAAAAAAATCGCAATTAGCCTTTGATTGGTTTGCGCAAAATTTATAGCGTTTACAAAAAAGGGGGTCGTTTTATGGCATTTTTATTAATATTTTTTTTTACTAGTAATGGCGGCGATCAGCATTTTTTTCAGTACTGCCACATTATGGCGGACACTTCGGACACTTTTGACACATTTTTGGGGCCATTGGCATTTTTATAGCGATCAGTGCTATAAAAATGCATTGGATTACTATAAAAATGCCATTGGCAGTGAAGGGGTTAACACTAGGGGGCGGGGAAGGGGTTAAGTGTGTTCCTGGGTGTGTTCTAACTGTATGGGGGGGTGGACTCACTAGGGGGAATCACTGATCTTCTGTCCATACATTGTATGAACAGGAGATCAGCGTTTCCCCCGCTGACAGGAACGAGAGCTATGTGTTTACACACAAAGCTCCTGGTCCCTGCTCTGTAACGAACGAGCGCGCATGCCCGGCGACGATCGCGCCCGCCGGGCACGCGCGCGGGACTCGGGGGACGAGCGAGGGCGTATGTGCGGGCCGCCGGCGGCGCGCATGCGCCCCCTAGCGGCCGCTAAAGGGCGGATGTATAGCTACGTGCTCTCGCCCAGCAGTGCCACCGTCCCGCCGTATAATGACGGTGGGCGGTCGGCATGCAGTTAAAATATATGCCCCCCCAGAGCTTGATTTGCATTGATTGGCACTGATGTAGCAACATTGATGGGCGCGGGTGAGGCTGTATTTGATGGGCGCGGGTGAGGCTGCATTTGATGGACGCGGATGAGGCTGCATTTGATGGGCGCGGGTGAGGCTGCATTTGATGGGCGCGGGTGAGGCTGCATTTGATGGGCGCGGGTGAGGCTGCATTTGATGGGCACGGGTGAGGCTGTATTTGATGGGCGCGGGTGGGGCTGCATTTGATGGGCGCGGGTGGGGCTGCATTTGATGGGCGCGGGTGGGGCTGCATTTGATGGGCGCGGGTGGGGCTGCATTTGATGGGCGCGGGTGAGGCTGCATTTGATGGGCGCGGGTGAGGCTGCATTTGATGGACGCGGGTGAGGCTGTATTTGATGGACGCGGGTGAGGCTGTATTTGATGGACGCGGGTGAGGCTGTATTTGATGGGTGAGATGGAATTTGATGGACGCAGGTAAGGCTGTATGTGATGGGCGTGGGTGAGACTGTATTTGATGGGGCGTAGGTGAGGCGTAGGTGAGGCTGTATTTGATGGGCACAGGTGAGGTGGAATTTAATGGGTGCGGGTGATATGGAATTTGATGGACGCGGGTGAGGCTGTATTTGATGGACGCGGGTGAGGCTGTATTTGATGGATGCGGGTGAGGCTGTATTTGATGGACGCGGGTGAGGCTGTATTTGATGGACGCGGGTGAGGCTGTATTTGATGGACGCGGGTGAGGCTGTATTTGATGGGTGAGATGGAATTTGATGGACGCAGGTAAGGCTGTATGTGATGGGCGTGGGTGAGACTGTATTTGATGGGGCGTAGGTGAGGCGTAGGTGAGGCTGTATTTGATGGGCACAGGTGAGGTGGAATTTAATGGGTGCGGGTGATATGGAATTTGATGGACGCGGGTGAGGCTGTATTTGATGGACGCGGGTGAGGCTGTATTTGATGGACGCGGGTGAGGCTGTATTTGATGGACGTGGGTGAGGCTGTATTTGATGGACGCGGGTGAGGCTGTATTTGATGGACGCGGGTGAGGCTGTATTTGATGGGCGCGGGTGAGGCTGTATTTGATGGGCGCGGGTGAGGCTGTTTTTGATGGGCGCGGGTGGGGCTGCATTTGACGGGCGCGGGTGGGGCTGCATTTGATGGGCGCGGGTGGGGCTGCATTTGATGGGCGCGGGTGAGGCTGCATTTGATGGGCGCGGGTGAGGCTGCATTTGATGGACGCGGGTGAGGCTGTATTTGATGGACGCGGGTGAGGCTGTATTTGATGGACGCGGGTGAGGCTGTATTTGATGGGTGAGATGGAATTTGATGGACGCAGGTAAGGCTGTATGTGATGGGCGTGGGTGAGACTGTATTTGATGGGGCGTAGGTGAGGCGTAGGTGAGGCTGTATTTGATGGGCACAGGTGAGGTGGAATTTAATGGGTGCGGGTGATATGGAATTTGATGGACGTGGGTGAGGCTGAATTTGATAAAAAAGCTGGTTTGGGGGCAAAACTGTAAAATTTCCACAATTAGCTGGTCTAGCAAAGTGTTGCATGGATACAAAATAGTAGCGGCCATTAAAAAGGTGGGATGTACACGGGCAGGGAGAATGGGGTGGAGTCAGGGGTGGAGCCAAGGGGGGCGGCAAAATTAGGTTTTGCCTAGGGTGTCAAAAATCCTTGCCCCAGCCCTGATATTGAGGGATCATCTGTAGTAACACCACTGAGTAGGTCTGCCTTAGGTTTCCAGACACAATAGACGTTCCCATCCCCCACTACATATGCAGCAGCAGAAATGTCTCTTCATTGGGATGATAAAGATGGGAAAGTATTACAGGATATAATCGGGAACTATGGGGTCCTCTCCTAATAATGTAACCATTGAAGAGAAAGGGGCATTGCCATCATTAGCAGCAAGGTGAGATATAACATTGAAGTCAGCTGATAAGGGGGATGGGTTGTCATTTTGGACACTGTGGGCCAGATTCTCAGAGGCGATACGCCGGAGTATCTCAGATACCCCGTTGTATCGCCGTTTTTTTTGCCTCGTATCTATGCGAGTGATTCTTAGCATCACTTTGGCATAGATACGGCTGAAGATCCGACAAGTGTAATACCATTACACTTGCGGATCATAGTTGTAATGACAACTCTGGCCATTTGCCTATGTAAATGAGGCTACTACGCCGATTCCTGATCGCTTTTACGCTGCCCCGTCATCGCGTACATCGTTTTCGTTCGTGTAAGGTTACCCCTGCTTTTATGAGGGGTAACCTTATGAAGTAACGTCGGATGCCGTTAGGTGCCATCGGATGCCATGTTAAGTATTGTGTTGGGTCAGCGTCGGCTTTTTCCGGCGCTTACGTCGTTTTACTAACTCGTTTGCGAATAGGGCATTGCGTAGTGTCGATCACGTCTGTTTCCACAACGCTTTCCGACGTGAGCTGGAGCATGCGCACTGGGATTTTTCCCTGGCCGGCGCATGCGCAGTTCGTTCGACGCGGGGGCGCGCTTAATTTAAATACAAGCCGCCCCATTTGAATTGCGCGGGTTTACGCTGGGCGATATACTCTACGCCTCCGCAAACTACGGAGCAAGTGCATGGAGAGTACGGCACTTGCTCTGTTACATTGCGGCGGTGTAGTGTAAATTGCTTACGCTACGCTGGCGAAAATGTATGAGAATCTGGCCCTATGTATAATGACAATGAGGTCATGTGACAATGATCTGATTTAGATGTATATGAGACATTGTCGGGTGACCCTGTATTATGTCTACAGAGAACATTGAGATCTATTTCCGATGGAGGGATGAAGAAGGGGGTCATTTCCTCTGCTGTGGCTGTATAGCATGGGCAATATCACTAAACAAAGGAAATGATTCCCTGCCTGAGGACTGACCATGTCCACCTTTGCCTGTGGACACATACGCTGCTGACCCCCTTACAGTGCCACAGGAACATCTGCCTCCCCTTGTTGTCCTCCAGGGCATAATGGGGGTGCTTAATAACAAAATTGAATAAAGATGTGTAATTGTGTATGTGGACGGACTTTAATCAATGGAAAGTGGTATTTAATGCAATTTAACTTGAGTACTCAACTATTACACAGACACACTCCACTCTTAAACTATTATACTGCCGTAAAAATGCACTGACACATTGCAATGTACTGCGTCAAATGTGCAGTAATGCATAGAAATATAGGGCCGGATTCACATACATTGGCGCATATATATACGCCGGCACAACGCAGAGAGGGAAGCATGGAATTCACAAAGAAAATGCTCCCAACGTTGCGCCGGCGTATCGTATATCCGTTGGCGTAAGCCGACGTAAGTCAAAGTAGGTGGAAGTGGGCTGGAAGTGGGCGTTATACATTTAAATGAAGCGTGACCCCATGCAAATGATGGCCTGAGCTTCAGACAAGTACTTAAAATGAACTGTGCATGCATTGTACCTTGGACGCATCCCAGTGCGCATGCTCACAATCACGTCAAAATAACTGCCTAAGATACGTCAAATCACTGCCTACGACGCCCAGCCCTATTCACGTACTACGTAAATGATGTAATATTGGATGGCGTTCGTTCCCTGGTCCATACCTTTGCATGAGTTGCGCCTACAATATGGGGAATAACTTTATGCCGGATGTAAACCTTGCGCAAATCGCTTAAAACATGCGTCGGCGCAAGTACGTTTGTGAATCGGTGTATCTCCCTCATTTGCATATTTGCATCGGAAATTATTGGGAGTTCCAAATGCGTCCAGCGTAAATATGCGCCCACTCTACGCCGGCTTAGGCAAGTTACGTCGGTCAGATGAAGTCATTTTTTTGGTGTATCTTAGTTCTGTGGGCACGGCGCACAGATACGACGGTGCATATTTACACTTACGGGGGTAGATTCATGTAGAGATCCGACGGTGTATCTACTGATACACCGTCGGATCTGTGAGATCCGACGCTCGGATCTATGCGGCTGATTCCTCGAATCAGGTTCCTGATTACACTGTCGATTCTTAGGCTGCATTCTCCCGCCGTCCGCTAGGTGGCGCTTCCGTTCTTCTTCGCGCCGAATATGCAAATGAGCAGAAACGCCGATTCAGAATCGAATGCCCGGGCAACGGTTTTTTTTAACGTCGTTTGCGTTCGGCTTTTTCCGTAGGATTGTTACCCCTGCTATATGCGGGGTAAGTGCGGCGTATCCTATGTTAAGTATGGCCGTCGTTCCCGCGTCAAATTTTGAATTTTTTACGTCGTTTACGCAAGTCGTCCGGGAATACGGCCATACGTTAATAGCGTTAACGACGAACACAATGACGTCCTAGCGATGTCATTTAAAGCAATGCACGCTGGGAAATTTAGCCGGCGGCGCATGCGCAGTACGATCGGCGCGGGGACGCGCGCGATTTAAATAGTAAACTCCCCCTAGCCACGGAATTTGCATTCCGCCGGGGGATTTACGATCCGCCAGGGCTACTTACGAGGCAAGTGCTTTCTGAATACAGCACTTGCCTCAAAAACTGGCGCAGGCGGATCGTAAAACAGATAGATCACGCGGATCAAAAGATCCGCTGATCTACATGAATCTACCCCACGCAGCGTATCTCGAGATACGTCGGCGTAAGTGCTTTGTGAATCCGGGCCATACTGTGTTAAATAGAAGGTAACAGTGTTAAACTTTCAGTAACGCACTGATATATACTGCGTTAAATGGAAGATAACATACTGAAATATATGGCGTTAAACTTGCAGCAATGCACAGATCTGTACTGCATTACATGGAAGAGAACATATTTACATAGTTAGTCAGGTTGAAAAAAGTATCCAGTTCAACCACACAAAATAAATAAATAAAATAAAAAATATCGTGCAATCCCATATACACAATTCTTATACCCACAGTTGATTCAGAGGAAGGCAAAAAAACAGCAGAGCATGATCCAATTTGCTACAGCAGTGGAAAAAATGCCTTCCTGATCCCCCGGATCATCTTTACCTATAAATGTCAGTACCCAGTTATAGGGATGAGCTTCGTGTTCGAGTCGTTGAATTACAAACGTTACAGGCCGTTCGCACCAAATTTAAGTGGCGTGTCACGGCCCATAATTCTCTGCGGCATTGCAGTGCATTGCTGTCTGATTGGCCAAGCATGCACTATGACCCGCATGCTTGGCCAATCACAGCGCGCAAAAAAACGGAGAGCCATTATTGGCCAAAGCCAGGGTGGCTTTGGCCAATTATGGCTCAGGGGGTTTAGTACACGCCCCACACTATAAAAGGCCGCCTGCAGGTCAGCCTTGTGTAGTGTGCTGCGGTGGTTTAGAGAGAAAAGACAGAGAGAGAGAGAGAGAGAGAGAGAGAGAGAGAGTAATTTTTTCTAGGTAGATAGAGCAGTTAAAGTTACAGGCCCAGATTCTCAAAGCACTTACACCTAGGTGAGTGCAAATGTGCGCCCGTAATTTGACGTATTTGTGCACAGGACCCACAAACCAACATACACCTAAAAACTGTTCACCCTACGCCGACGTAGCTTACATACCCCAACGTAGCATGGATGTACTTTTGGTCTGGACGCATGTTGCTGCTCCCATTGATTGAAATACGACAATTCACGAACGTACGTGCGCCCGACGCATGCTGCGTGAGTTCTGCGTAAATTGTACGTCCAGCGTAAAGTTATTCCCCATTAGGGATGAGCTCCACGTTCGATACGAACGTATGTTCGACTCGAACATTGTCTGTTTGTACGTTCGACAAATTTCGAATAAAGCTGGTCGTTCGCACCAAATTTGAGTGACACGCAACAGCCCATAATTCACTGCGGCATTGCGCGCTGATGATTGGCCAAACATGCACTATGACCCCGCATGCTTGGCCAATCACAGCGCGCAAAAAACGGAGAGCCATAATTGGCCAAAGCCTGGGTGGTTTTGGCCAATTATGGCTCAGGGCTTTAGCACACGCCCCACACTATAAAAGGCCGCCTGCTGGGTGGCCTCGTGTAGTGTGTTGTGGTTGTTAATGAGATAAGTCAGAGAGACAGAGAGATTGTCTTTTTATATAGATAGATAGAGCAGGCAGGCTAGTCAGTTTAGCTTTAATTACAGTGTGTAGAGGATATATATACATCCATATTGTCCAGGAGTTCAGATCTTTTTATGACTCCCTATATAACCTGCCTACGCCGCCGCCCGCCCGTGACTCGATGTCTGACTATATAACCTCTTTCCTTATGCCCACCCTGCCCACTGGAACCAAAGAGCTTCTGGAGGAGCCTATCACGGTACCAGAGATACAGCTGGCACTCGGCAGCATCAAACCGGGGAAAGCTCTGTGGTCAGATGGTCTGACCACCCCTTACTACAAGACCCTGATGCCCTGTCTGGGCCAAATTGTACAACAGCCTTGGTTTAGGGAAAACATTTCATGCCTCCATGACTCGGGCTCATATTTCTGTCATTCTGAAGGAGGATAAGGACCCTTCTCAGTGCGGAAGTTACCACCGTTTCCCCTCCTAAACGTCGACCTTAAGCTCTTCACCAAGATAATTGCCACTAGGCTGCAACAATACCTGATGCATCTAATTCACTGGGACTGAGTAGGGTTTGTCCCAGCCAGGGAGGCTAGGGACACCACCAAGGTGCTGAACCTACTGCACATAGTTAATAGCAATAAAATGTTGTGCGTGTTTCTTGGAACGGATCATGAGAAAGCGTTTGACCAGGTGAGCTGTAAATTCATGTTTGCGACACTGGACCATATAGGAGTAGGACACAACATGCTACACTGGATCTCCGTGGCCTACTTCGCCTCATAGGCAAGGGTGAGGGCAAATGGAGTACTTTCCGAACCATTCTAGATTACTAATGTGACCAGACAGGGCTGTCCATTATCGCCATTACTCTTCGCACTGTCTAGGGACCTAGACTATGGAACGCTTTACCAACCAGCATCCAATAGGAGGCAAACTACCTGGCCTTCAGAGAAAAAAATCAAAATCCACCTCTTCTGATGGCAAAAGTTCACTAAGGGAATGGGCACTAAGCGCCCAGAGGCGATTCAGTTTGCATGTGTTGCGCTATATAAGTTTTTCACTCACTCACTCTTAGAACCCTTCCTGTGCTGGACGAGGTAGATAGGAAGGAGATTGATGCCATGCTCTCTCTATATTTTCAAGATAACGCCCCGTATGTTTCCTCTCCAGGGGTCTTGTGGGAAGCCCATAAGCTTTCATACGTGGAAAACTTTTGGAATTAGGCGCTAGGAAAAAGAGGGAAAAAGAGGGAAAGGATGTCCTCGCAATTGCGACTTATTGACGAGATAGGGGAGCTGGAAAAGACCCACAAACTCTCTAATTCAACTGTAACCCTTCGTTCCCTTACACTGAAGAGGGAGGAACTGAAAGCTCTCTTTCACACGGAGAATACCGCACGGATGCGCTTGTTGTCCCAACAATATTACGAATGGGGCAATCGGCCTAGCCGTCTTTTAGCCAGGTCTCTACAACAGAAAAAGAGCGCCACTTTCATAGCTAAAATAAAATCATCCTCTGACACCTTGTTGTTCGAAACTGGCGGAATTGCAAGGGAATTTCGCTCTTTCTATCAACAACTTTATAGTGTGGGACAGAATGTACAACATGGAGAGCAAAGAGCTACTCTGATACGGGAATATCTGGAATGGGCACAGTTACCGAAACTTCCAGGAGCTGCTTTAGAGGCTTTAGATGCTGAGTTTTAGTAGCAATTATCGTCCTATTAGTTTACTGAACATAGATGCTAAGTTATATGCGAAAGCCTTGGCATTGAGATTATTGCCCTTTGTGCCTCAGTGGATCTCTAGAGATCAGACGGGGTTCATACCTGGTCGGGAAGCGAGGGACCATTCACTCAGAACGTTGTCACTAATCTCATATGTGCGTAGGTGCTCCCAGCCCACCCTTCTGTTGTCCACTGATGCTGAGAAAGCGTTCGATAGGGTGGACTGGGAGTATCTCATGGCTACACTGGAACACCTGGGATTGGGCCCAAGTATTTTGAGCAAGATCTCGGCACTGTACCGAGCTCCAACAGCTCAACTGCGCATTAACGGGGTCCTGAGCGAACCCTTATCATTGCATAATGGCACCCGACAGGGCTGCCCCCTGTCCCCGATACTTTTCGCCCTTTCCTTGGAACCCTTTTTGTCCACAATTTGATCCTAATATCTGTGGTATTAAAATTGGCACTTCAGAACACAAATATGCCGCCTACGCAGATGACATTCTCTTCCATGTTCAACAGCCCCTACTTACACTTCCTAATCTAATGTCGGCCTTCCAAACATTCGGCTCCCTTTCGAATTTTAAAATCAACCTTACAAAATCTGAAATACTGAACATCTCCACTCCCCGCAACTTAGTGTCCCAATTGAAGCCTTCCTTCCCATTTAGTTGGCAAAAGCAATCACTAAAATACCTTGGCATTTTTTTGACCCCTAATTTGAAATCCCTTTTCCGGTATAACTATATCCCTTTATTGAACTCAATCAGATCTGACTTACAAAAGTGAACTCAGTTGGCTCATTCCTGGCTGGGGAGGATTAGCGTTGTAAAAATGAATGTGTTGCCCAGAGTGCTCTTTCTTTTTCAAATGATCCCCTTTGGGGTCCCTATTGGGTTTTTTCGTCTCTTACAATCTCTAATTCGCAGGTATGTCTGGAATCGTAAACGCCCCAGGATCGCATACAGCTGGTTGATTAAACCTAAACGAGAAGGGGGCCTTGCGCTCCCAGACTTTAAGAAATACTTTCATGCCATAGTGTTAACTAGGTTGTCTGACTGGAGATACCGCAGGGAGTCTAAACTCTGGGTTGAATTAGAGGTGGAATTATACGGAGCTGATCCTTTTATCTCATTGTGGCTGCCTCCTAAATTCTGTAGGAAGGCCTTGACTGCGTCCCCTCTTTCTAGATCCTCACTGGCTGTCTGGGACTCGCTCTGTAAGGCACAAAAGTGGCCTTGTAACTCTCCACTGATGCCTATTCTTGGGCATGATTACTTTCCACCTGGCAACATGGACTCAAGCTTTGTTGACCGATCCTTTGCCTCGCCCCTATTGTTGCACCATGTGACCTCTGAAACGGGAGTTATACCTATGACTGAGCTGTTCACATCAGTTCCTATTTCTTTTATGGATCAATGGAAATATCACCAGCTTTCTCAATTTGTGCGATCCCTCCCCCGCCCGTTGCGGTCTTCATCAGAACTGACCGCAGTGGAGGACCTACTTGCAGGACCTCAACCCCCGGAGAGACCTGTGTCATGTTTCTATCAAGCCTTGGTGTCCCTTCCTCTTGTCGCTAACCATTCGTGTCTTGTTAAATGGGAACGGGATCTCCAAAACCAGCTGCCTGATGCTCAACGTGCATCAATATTCCAACTAACACACGTATCAGCCATATCCTCAAAGACCGCAGAGGTCAATTATAAGTTACTAATGCGCTGGCACTACACCCCAGAAGTTTTACATAGAACTTTTCCATCGATGTCAGATCGCTGCTGGAGGGGATGTGGGGAGGGGGGTTCTCATGCGCACATTTGGTGGTCTTGCCCGTTGAGCAAACCTTTCTGGGCATCAGTTTTGCAATAGATTGAGAAAATCCAGGGGTCTGGCGTTGTGATGGATCCATGGGTGGTAATGTTCCACTGTACGAGCGAGCCAGCAGGTGCATAATCTAAATCGATTACTCCCCATCTCCTTAATGCGGCCAAAGCCCTCATACCTAGGTTTTGGAAGCAACCTATTGTTCCAACCATTCGCCAATGGCTAATGGAAGTAGATCACATTTACCACATGGAAAGTAGCACGCTGACTCTTCGTAATAAAGCTGACTTGGCCCATAAGATATGGTCCTGCTGGATCGCTTTTAAATTTTCCTCTGTGTATGCGGATGCTGTGGCAACAAGTTCTTAATGGTTATATGTAGGTACTGTACTGTTACAGTTCTGAGTGTTCCGTGGTGGCTGGTGTACCCCCCTCCCCCCTTCTTCCCCACCCTGCCCCTTCCCCCCCTTCACCTTTTCTCGCTATAACTCTCTTCCTGCTCTCTTTTTTTTCTTCTTCATTTTTCTTTCCTCTTGATTCTTTCTTCTTCTTTTACTTCTTTGCTATGCACACAGATCTGGATAACTGGTGTTTCAGCATAGAGACACGTATTATTGAGAGGTTCGATACATAGATTTGGTCTTTATTGTATGCTAGACTTGAGTATGACCGTTTTAATATATGCTACCTGTGAAGATTGTAATCTACCAACGTTCTAATGTACATCCTCATGCTGTCTGTTTGTCATTTCTTACTGTGTTGATTTTCTTCCTTTTTAATTTCAATAAACACTTATTGAACAAAAAAAAAAAAGAACCCTTCCTGTGCTATGTTAGACTGAGCCCGAATATCTCCGGCATTGTGGTAGACACATGACAACACAAGGTGTCAGCGTAAGTGGATAACCTATTGTTCTCCCTCACCAACCCAACTGTCTCAGCAGCACAGTGGTGCAGTGAGTAGCACTTTCGCCTAGCAGCAAAAGGTTTGCTGGTTCGACTCCCGACCACGACACCATCTGCCTGGAGTTTGCATGTTCTCCCTGTGTCTGCGTGGGTTGACCGGGTACTGCGGTTTCCTCCAACACTCCAAAGACATGTTGGTAGGTAAATTGGATCTCGTCCAAATTGGCCCAGTATTTATGTTTATGACTGTATCCCTAGCGTGTCATGATCCTGCGGGGTAAAAATGACCGCACCAGCCAAGCAGACACTGGCTGGAAAAAGCGCCCAGAGTCGATTCGGTTCACATGCATTGCACTATACAAGTCATTCATTCATTCTCAATCCCCAACCTGATGCGGGAGTTTGACGTTTTCGGTCAGCTCTTTAACCTTAAAATAAACTTTACCAAATCAGTGGCGATGGGGGTGGGCATCCCACAACCACAGCTCTCACACCTCCGGGGTAGCTTCAACTTAAAATGGACTGACACGGCCCTAAAATACCTGGGTACGCACATCCCACCCAAATTCACCAAACTCAGTTTCCCGCCTCCCCTGAAAACTGTCCAAAAACTTCTGGACATCTTAAAATGTTGGTCCTGCCCAAATTTCTTTACATGCTCCAAGCCCTCCCTATCCAAATACCCGCGGGCAGGGAAAAGACCCCACATACAAAAGAAAATACTTTCACTACCTAAGCAATATGGGGGCCTGAAAATGCCGGACATCCGTTCTTATTATAACTCTGTGCATCTGAACAGGCTCTTAGACTGGTGTCCTGTGATACACCGTCGTATCTCTTTTGAGAATCTGGCCCATAGCATTTACAAAATAGGGAATACATATATCATTTTTATTTATTTTTATTTTTTTACTAGTAATGGCGGCGATCTGTGTTTTTTAAAAAAAAAATTGGTCTGGGCACGAAGGGGGTTTAAGTGCCCAATAATGAAGTGGTTTAATTTACACACATGTCTTTCTTGTGCTCCAAAATTCAGGAGACTAATTACAAAATCCTTACTTGCTGGTACAGGACTCCGGCACTATTACATTAATTTTTCCTTGAGGCTACAGATATTTGTTGGTGATGCCAAAAAGAAAGAGGCACTTTGCTTCACATTTTCTGGACTTGCCCAGGGATGCAGAAATACTGGAGAGAGGTCCGCAGGATAGTCCAAAAATTCACAGACAGGTCCTGAATGACCCGGCATACTTCCTCCTGCAGTCCACTGACATCCCGGCTGGTATTTACAAAAAATCAGACACCTACTAGACGCAGCAAAAGCCTGCATCCCACTTCTGTGGGAGTCTCAATGCACACCGACCATCGCCCTGTGGCTCAAAAAGGTTGATGACATCAACCAGATGGAAGACCTTATCCTCACAAGCCAAGATAGGAGCGAATCCTACTCCAAGACGTGGCAAATACGTAACATCTTTAAATATTCAGCGGAGGGCCAGGCCCTCAGGGGGGTTGAACAAACCAACTGACGATTCACTGACTGGGATGTGAGGACCCCCCCTTGGACTGTCTGACGCGACAAACAGCTTTGGGAAGGCGGTGTGGAGCCGTGCTCGCGAGTCTCCCCCCTTATTTGTGCTCCATATCCCCCCTCACCCCCTCATCCCCCCTAGAGACCTTTTTCTACCTTCCCCCATTTTTCTTCCTCCTTCTACTGACCTTCATGTGCCCTTGGGCACACTCTTTTTCCTATCTTCTATGCGCTGAATCTGTTATCTGTTCTGGAAAACACGGGGTGCCGGGTCCCTCGTGCCATGCTGTCCTGACTCAAACAACAGAGCAGCATAGTGTAACCAGATTGACTGATCCACATTAACCCCTTTTGGGCCTTGTCACTGGGAATAATCCACATCATTACCTCAGCCGTTTTGTTATGTACCCCAGTATATGTGTACCTGGAAATGACATTATGCAACATTGTCCATGATACCCTGTATGCTGTACACACGTGCCTTGATTTCTAAACTGTTGCGATGTTTTGTACTCTGTGTGGTCCGTTGGGACGGTTTCCTGATATAAAAAAAAAATATGAAATGGTTAATTAAAAACAAATATATATAATGCTGTACATATTCTTTCTATAAATAGAAAATATTTAACAATGAACATTAAAAAATAGAAAGCAACTTTATTCAGCCCTTTATATCAAATTCTGATTTCTTTTTTTTCTTGTACAGGTGGATTGAGGAATCGAGTTTTCGGTCATGTTGGTCTTCATCAATACAACAAAGTCACATGGGCAGTAAAGCCATATGGGTGTCTGAAGTGACTGAAAGCCTTTATCACAATTCACTGGAGGATTCACACAGGACACAAGTCATATCCGTGTTCTAAATGTTGTTCTGGATCCTCTTCATTATTGATCCCGTCTCAGAGGACAACAGGAGAGAAGTCATTTCAGTGTTCTGGAAGTGACAATGACTTTTGAGTAAAGTCCAACCCATGTATACATAAGAGGAGTCATTTCAAGCTATCTCTTGTTTGGAATGTGACATGAGTTTAACATTGGAGAAAAAAAACATATCGGACACCAAAAGGTTCACACTGGAAAGAAGTTATATCAGTGCTGTGAATGTGACAAAGCTTTTAATATAGCCAGATGATGAATACTGGAAGGAACCCATATCAGTGTCCTGAATGTGATAAAGCTTTCACAGTGAAGGGACAGCTTATCACACACCAAATGGTTCACACTGGAGAGAAGCCATATCAGTGTTCTGAATGTGTCAAAGCTTTTTTAACCAAGGCTGCGCTTATCCAACACCTGAGAATTCATACTGGAGAGAAGCCATATCAGTGTTCTGAATGTGAACAAGCTTTTACAAACAGGGAACACCTTAACAGACACCAGAGGATTCACACTGGAGAGAAGCCATATCAGTGTTCTGAATGTGTCAAAGCTTTTTTAACCAAGACAGAGCTTACGATACACCAGAGGGTTCACACTGGAGAGAAGCCATATCAGTGTTCTGAATGTGAAAAAACTTTTACAAAAAAGGAACACCTTAACAGACACCAGAGGATTCACACTGGAGAGAAGCCATATCAGTGTTCTGAATGTGGCAAAGATTTTACAAAGAGGGAAAACCTTATCAGACACCAGAGGATTCACACTGGAGAGAAGCCATATAAATGTTCTGAATGTGACAATGTTTTTAATCAGAAAGCTAACCTTAACAATCACCAGAAGATTCACACTGGAGACAAGCCAAATCAGTGTTCTGAATGTGGAAAAACGTTTACAACCAAGAGAGGGCTTATCATACACCAGTTGGTTCACACTGGTGAGAAGCCATTTCAGTGTTCTGAATGTGAAAAATATTTTAAAACCAAGAGAGATCTTACCAAACACCAGAGGGTCCACACTGGAGAGAAGTCATATCAGTGTTCTGAATGTGAAAAAGCTTTTGCACATAAGTCACATCTTATCACACACCAAAGGGTTCATATTGGAGAAAAGCCATTACTGCTCTGAATGTGACAAAGCTTTTACAGCTAATGCCGGACTAATCTATCACCAAAGGATTCAGCTTCAGAGAGGTAACTCTGGAAGAATGAGGAATTATAAAGAAGTTGTAGGGGTCCCATTAGTTTCACATTCTCCAATGTCATCCCACAAGCTAGTGAAGAAGTGAAAAAAATAAAATGCTACTTAAAAAAACAAAAATCTGTGAGCAGACTGAAATGTGATGATCATATTCTTTTGAGTTTGTTTCTTATCTCCATCAAACACACATCTAGAAGGCTTGTGAATATTTAAACTTTTGACTATTTTTTGATAGGCACCAATGATTGAACTATTTTCCTAATGATTCTCACCTTAGCCTTTTTTTAATGGAGCTTTGACTGAACATGTAATGCATTGTTATCCTTCACTAACTGAGCTGTGTTCCCAAGTGTTTTTTCTTCATTGCCAGATCCTTAGCTAATGCATTAGTAACACTGCCTCGGTACCGGAGACTAGTGGTCAAGTGGCATATTGCCAAGCCCCTGAGGCCTCATTGTGAGATTACATTCCAGATTCTTCTGACTGTTGATACATCATCAGCCAGGCTTGAGGACTCCAGCTAAGCCCAACTTGTCCACACCTCCCATTGCAACTTCAGCCTCCTCTCCCATGATCAATGCCTTATTTCCATCTTTCATCTCCTCTCATGGATGACAGCTTTGTCGGCAGGTCTTTAGCCAGGACACTGGCCAGGGAGAAGTCTCTTTTCAGTGAGAAAGTCATTTCCTACGCTGATGTGGGCCTTCCAACATTGAGTTACGGCTGTTTATGCGATGCACTCAACAGGATCACTTAAGTTCAGCTGGCTACTTTTTTTTCCCAATCAAAGGTTTTTATTAGAAAGATTAAACAGAGTATACAAAGAACATATCCATCACAAGGAGTATACTGAATATAAAACAAGTAAATAAAAACAATATATATCAGTGTACAGTGGAATTTTGTCATAGACTGATAGGTTACATATAGGTAATTCAAAACAAAAGATAAATGTTTGTGAGCGGGGAAGGGGGAGAGGGGCGAGGGGGGATATAAGGAGTAGGAAGAGGAAGGCAGTAGGTAATCGGGAGGGGGGACGGATGGGGGCAGTGGTAGGGGGTTTCGTCAGGACATGATTTTCTCCAAGTACTAGACAAGGGGGGCATTCAATGGGGTCATCTAATTCAGTTCACTTCAAACAAGTATGAGTAGGTAACACAATCATTTACACAGAGTTTGGAATTCAACAGAATAAGTGAATAGGAACCACGGTTGCCAGAGAGTATTGAAGTTAGAGCTGTTCTCATTTTTCATAGCCAGGATTTCCTCCATCTTATAAATATAAGTGACTCTGTCTAACCATTCTCTGATCTTTGTATCTACCAAATGGTAGGTGATTGATATGGAGCAGGCACGCAGCCGAGTCTAGAGTGATTCTTGTTTCGGTGATATGCCTAAACCATTCAATCACAGTTTGCCAGAAGGCAGAAATAGCAGGACATTCCCACCAAATGTGCATGAAGGAGCCCACAGCCTTTCCACATCGTCAGCAGGTGTCTGAGGATGTGGTAAACCATTTTTTGGCTTGTTGGGGTGTAATATACCATTAGGCTAGTATCTTGTAGGAGATCTCCTGGTATCTGGTGCTTAAAGAGCATTTGTGTGATAAAATACATGCTTTCTCCCATTGCGGGTCTTCTATACAGATACCCAGGTCTCTTTCCCACTTCAGTTTATGTTTGTTAGTGTCTTCTTGTGCTGGCTGGACTAGCCATGAGTATGCTAGGGAGGTAGCGTGTGCGACCGGGTCTCTCTTATAAAATAAGTCTTACAGGATTGTCAGTGAGCGACTATATGAGGGGATGGATTAAGTATTGACTAGAAAGTTTCTCAATTGGAGATAAAACCAGAAGCCCTGGAACAAGTCCCCGAACTCTGCCTTCATCACATCGTGTGATTTAACTCTGATTCCAGAGAACCAATTAAAAGCCAGAAGGTTTGGGATTTTTTTGCCTTGAAGGTCTGGGGGAAGTCGGGATTGTCGAAGATTGGAGTAAGGGGGCCAGGGGTTAAGGATATACCGTGTTTTGTTGTGATCTTATGCCAAATTTTGAGTGTATTTGCTATCAGTGGGTGCTTTATTGATTTACTTATTTTTGAGTGTGACGTCCATGGGAAGAACAGGGTGTGGTGAGGGGCTAGTCGCCGTTCCAGCTTGACCCAATCCTTTTCCTTGCTGTGGCAGTGCCAGTCTATTATTCTGGTGATGTGTGTTGCTTGATGGTATTTTTTGTAGTCAGGGAGTCCTATCCCGCCCTTGCATTTGGGTAGAGTGAGTAGGGTAAGGTTGATCCTAGGGTTTTTATCAGCCTATAGGAACCGCCTCTGTATTCTAAGTAGTTTAGTGAAGAATAAATCTGGTACATGTATAGGTAGAGCATTGAAGATATGTAAGAGTCTAGGGAGGATTGTCATTTTCAGGATCAAGGCTCTTCCGAACCATGAAAACAGTTTTGGGGTCCATTTATGGAGATCATTGGAGATAGATTGTAGCAATGGAGAGTAGTTGGCGTGAAAGAGAGAGTCTGTTATTTGTTAGGGGCACCCCTAGATACTTAAGGGAGGAGGGGACCCAATGGAATGCGTAATTAGTCAGCTGGCTACTTGTGTTTGGTTCTGCTGAAAGTCTCAGGGATTCCATCAGGAGAAGATTGGATGTCCCTGTTATCTTTTTTCTCTGTCCAACTATCTCCATAGACTATTCACACAGAACAACTGCAAGAGATCTGAGCTTCCCAAGTGCTAAGTATGTGGTCATATTCCAACAAATTCTTCTGAGACACCTACATTCCACCTATTGGGGTTCCCTTTAATGGTCCTGAATGGACAGATCTCTTTTTGGGGTAAAGTTTTCAAAGAGAGCCTCTTGTCTCTGGAAACATTAGGACATTGCCACTACCATGGGCGAAATCAATAATTACATAAATGGTGCAATCTGTCATTAGCATAGAAGTTCTTGTTTTTCCGAGTCTCCTCTTGTAACCGTTTTATTACCTGTTGATCCTCCCAGCAGATCTGTTTTAACCTACTTCCTGTAGAAGGTCAAGCTATTTGGTGAAAATGGCAGTTGGAGAGGTTAAGAAATACCATTTAACACTGATTGGGGTGTAAACCATAAAAACCTCTTGCTGTAACGGCTTTAGAAGTGTTATCTGAAGTTGGACTTTACTTGTTGTGTGTCTTACTTATAAACTATCTAAGACTTCCCTGTACAGGGTGATAACACTGCTGTGTAATGTTACTACAGAATGATGAGGGTTGTCATCCTGTTACAGAAGGTGGAAAATAACAGATCTACAGACAGGATAACAGGCGATAAAACGATGTTGCGGAGGGAACTCTGGCAATGATAATGACAGATTACATTACACATTAAGTTATCAGACTTCCTGCTGTTGGTCTTATGTTTGGATTGTCTTCTGATATTTACTGGGGGTCACCTTTCTGGATTTGGGGAAACATTTCAAATGATTTCTTAAATTCCATTAATGACACCGGCAAGGGGAGTCTCACTTACTTCACTAACAATAGGAGAGCCAATCAGAGGCCAGTAACATTTCATGGTTTCTCAATGTAATTGCAGAATGTTTAATCCCCATTGGTCCAATGGATTCCTAGTCCTTCCAGATAACATTTCCTTCTTCTGTGGAAGGAGCCCCCTAAAATGTCTTCCCTTCAATCCCACCCATAGCTGTACTTTAGGTTATGTTGCCCCTCCCATATCTATAAGGGAAAGCCTCAATTTCTCCAAATACTCCCCTGGCCTTCCAGTGAGAAGAAACCTCTCTGGAGTCGATATGTTTTATGCAGTGAGCCCTTCATAGACGGGATGGAAGCTCTAAGGCCGCGTACACACGATCAGTTTTAACGCCTGTTTAATCGGTCCAAACCGATCGTGTGTACAGCCCATCGGGCCGTCATCCGTCGGACCAAAGTTTTAAAACTTGCTTTAAAATCGGACCGATGGACGCCTGACCATCGGTCCAAACCGATGGTTAGAACGCAAAAGCATCGGTCCAAAAACACGCGCATGCTCAGAATCAAGTCGACGTATGCTTGGAAGCATTGAACTTAATTTTTTCAGCACGTTGTTGTGTTATACATCACCGCGATCTGACCCGAACGTGTTTTGGACTGATGGTGTGTACGCACATCAGACCATCAGGCCACTTCAGTGGTGAACCAATGAAAATGGTCCGTTGGACCATTCTCATCGGTTTGAACCGATCGTGTGTACAGGGCCTAAGTCATCTAAGAGAAGTAAGATGAACCCCTGTACTGGAGTCATGGATCAGATAACCAATGAGACCATTGATGGTAGAGCAGAGCTGACAGCAGAAGTGTCTCCATCACCTAAGGTGGTGTCACAGAACTGCATGGCTGATGACTATCTCTCGGAAGATCAAGGCTGAGTCTACAAACTGGTGTCACATAGAGAGTGTTGTACATTTATTTTATATCATGAGGATCTCAGAAGATCTACACAAGGTAAAAGAGATCCAACCGGCACCCGGGTGGGAGGAAGTGGGGTCCATTTTCTTGGAGGGTTGAGTTGGTTGAGTAATATGGTGGGATTTCTTCTTAAGCCATTAGTTGTTATTATAGTTGTCATAATAATTTTATACATTGCTGATGTTTCTTTCACTGACAGAGCTGATTTTGTCTTTTATGCACATGGAGGAATTCACATTTTAGGCCAGATGATTGTTTACGTTCTCCATGAATGAAGTCCCTAGAGTCGTTCCTCTCACTCTGGTGTGTGCAGTGATATGTAAATTGTGTGGTGTGATTGTTGTTTTCCTACATAACCGCACCTGAAGCCGACATTTGCATTATGTACATGTGTGTGGGAATTGGGGGTTTTAAAACAAGTTTTGTGTTTTTTTTTTATTTTCTTTTTCCTTACAGTGTGTTACTTTAAGTTTTTTTTTTTTACTTTGTTTTTATTGTATTTCTATCACACAGTATAGGGGGGATGATGGCCGGTATCTGAGGAGACCATAGAAGCAGCATTAGAAAGAAATGTGAGCATGGCTTCAGTCAGGCGATGGTCCTGGTGGTCATGGTCTTGTTCTCCTTCAGGTCCTCTAACCTTGTAGATGGTGACATGGACTTGTTGGGTGGGAATGAGCAGGAGGGGCTCTGGGTTCTCTTGTACCCAATCAGCTTGTTAGGGATAAAAGATTAAAGTGTCATCTGGGAATTTGGATGTTTAGAGGGTTATATAAGTGGGCGGTATTAATGAGGGGTGTGTCATATGTTAATCAGTTTCTTAGCATAGATGATATAAATGGTATAAATATATCCTTGAAATGTAAACAATTGATCTCTTTTCTTCTGTTGTTAAAGTGTCACATATATATGATTAATAAAGTTGGATTCTATTTTCACCGCACAATAGCGTGGTCTGGGTTCTTCTACAACACCCCCCCCCCCAAAAAAAAAATGTATGTCCTCTTCCAGTTGTAGGAGTCTGGTGGAATGGATGACAAGCTGATTGTATGTCTTAGGTCCCTTGTACATGGGGGGTCCAGCCCCTGTGTGTGCAATGCTGGCGTTATAATACACCTGGTGGGCACAGGTACAGCGTGTGATTACTATGCCTCAGTTTATGAATGGATGGGATCCTCTCTGCAGAGACTTCTATTCATTCCTATGTATTGCAGCTGAGCCTGCAGAGAAAGGGAATGAACTCCGTCTTCAGTCACTTTCTATGTCTCAAATAAGAGACATTAGAGGTTTAGACCCCAGATATCTCTACAAAGCCCCCTCCCAAAAAAAAAAAAAAAATTTGATTTTTCTCTTCATACTTACCTGTAAAATGTGAAAATCCATTTCTTTGAGTACATCACGGGACACAGAGCAGCATATACATATACATTACTACCTGGGTTATGCGCCACCTATAGGTGAATGGACACTGGTAGAATAACCAAAACAGGAAGTGATCCCCTATATAACCCGTCTACAGGAAGTACTCTAGTTTTTTAGCAAGCAATTTTCTCCCAAAAGGAGAGGGGAGGGGCCTCTGTGTCCCGTGATCGTGTCACGGAGCAGCAGAATGGGCAGAGGCCTGTGTAAATGAACCCTCTCCCTGTTCTGCCTAGTGACAGGACACTGATCGTCTGCTCCCTCTCACCGGGAGCAGCAATCAGTGATGTGTCACAGTAAGCTACACCCCCACACAGTTAGAATCACTCCCTAGGACCCACTTAACTCCATCCTCACTCCCCAGGGGTTAACCCCTTCCCTGACAGTCATATTTATACAGTAATCAGTGCATTTATATAGCACTGATCACTGTATAATTGTGAATGGTCCCAAAATAACGTCAAAAGTGTCCGATGTGTCCGCCATAAAGTTGCAGTCATGTAGACGCTATAACGTTTGTGCAAACTAATTAATAAACGCTCATTGCAATTTGTTTACCAAAACTATGTAGAAGAATATGTATCGGCCTAAAATGGGGGAAAAAATTAGCTTTTAAAAAATAAAATGGGGATTTTTATTATGCCATAAAGTAAACATTTTTTTTTTTTAGGTTGTCGCTCTTTCTATGTTTATAGCGCAAAGAATAAAAACTGCAGAGATGATGCAATACCACCATAAGAAAGCTCTATTTGTGGGGAAAAAAGGACGTCATTTTTGTTTGAGAGCCACGTCGCACGACCGCGCCATTGTGCCGAATCGCAAAAAGTGCTCTGGTCAGGAAGGGGGGTAAATTCTTCCAGGGTTGAAGTGGTTAAAATCTGGAGAGGTAATCATAAAATTAGATCTTTGAGCCGAAAATAATCAAAATGGAAACATAAAATGAGAACTCTCGTGCCAGATGGAATAAATGTTGAGTTTGATTTCAACTGTTTTATCCGTAATTATTGATGTTTTTCAATTCATTGGGCAATTTTTGTTTCTTTGTAAGCTTTATGCCCTGTACACATGAGCGGAATTCCCGTCAGAAAAAAGTTGGATGGTTTTTCCGACGGAATTCCGCTCAAGCCTGCCTTGCATACACACAGTCGCACAAAAATTTGGTGAACTTTTGACTGCCAAGAACGCGGTGACGTAAAAGACTACGATTAACCATTAAACTTAAGTTCTATGCTTCTGAGCATGCGTCGATTTGATGGATTCCCGACCAAAAGCTGTCACCTGACTTTTTCCAATGGGAAAACCGCTTACGCATTACCGGGAATGACACTTTATTTCCAGTGTGCATCTAATTGCTTAGTGACCCCCTCCATATTTCACTTACACTTGGTCCCTCCATTGTGTTTGTTCAGATAACGGGACTATCCTCATTTATCTATGTATTTTTAATTATCGTTTATTAGTAGTTGAATAATATATCCTTTATATATACACATATTTTATATACATTTATATGATATCCAATTAAGCTTGGTCTCATCGGAGTCCGTTCGAGATTTACAAATTATTCAATCAGTTTTTTAGTTTTAATCTCTCTGTTTCATGATTTAAGCTGGTCTGATGCAGATTGGAACAGAGATTGGTACAGTTTGGACTTCAAAAAAATGGCTACAAAGTCCCTATATATTCTTTTATTACTTGCAATGATTCGACATCCATAGGAAAATGGCCGCCGCATTAATGTCTTCTCTGACGTTTATCTACAACAAAATGGCGTCAGATATACTTCCTGTCTGTAGAATACAAATAGAATCATCAAAGATCCAATCCGGTTACCCTGAGGAAGTTACATGACGTAACGCGTAGGGCATAGCCAGAGCACATTGCGGACAGGAAGTGACGTGAGAGGCGGCTTAAACGCCAATTATTTGTCTTTCTCATAGCGTAGTTTTACTAGTTTAACTATGTAAGCAGGCACATGTACATTTAATAAATGGTTTTAAGTGATAACGCACCATTAGAAGCTTGTTTACTTTGCATGTTGAATGGAATATCCTATATGTGAGGTGGAATCCTTTGTGAGAAGTCACAGCTGTGATCTTGGAAGGAAAGTTTGCTGATTCCCTTTCTGATTGCCATCTAAAGGCTTATGTTATATGCCAATGAGGTGAGAGTTCAGGGAGCACAGAGGTGTTGGTGACAGCCCCCCCAGACCTGTCTTTCCGAGTCAGTCCCTCCGGCTCCCACGCCCACCTCCCAAACAAATACAGCGGCTGTCTTGCTATAGCGCTGCACTTGTAAAAAACATTATGGGCAGAATGCCATGCTTGGCCGAGGGGGGGGGGGGCGAGGTGCAATTTGACTGGTGGAGGCGGAGCCTTATGTTCTGCCTACCCTTCCCTGTGTGGCTTTCTACACTGTGTCATCTCCCCGGTCCGTAACAGGGTCTATCGAAGGAGGAGGCGGAGAATATCATCATTAGCTCCCTAATTATTCCAAGGAGGGCCAGGATGGCCTAGAATCAAGGAGGATCCCAGCGCCGGGTGCAGCCTGTGAATTCAGCAAAGCTAAACTTCTGATGAGAGCCAGAGAGTTCATCTCACTGCAGGCAGTGCAAGGCTATCAGGATTCCCCTCTGATTGGGTAAATGGACATCCATCCTCCCCCATACATAGAACCTAGTCAGTGTTCCCCCATACACTAACCCCCCTTCCCCCACACACATATATATTTGAAGCTATCACATACACTGCCCCCTCCATGCATCTATTTAGTCATACATTACCCCCTCCATGCAGTCATGCATTACCTCCCCCCTCCATGCAGTCATACATTACCTTACCCCCTCCATGCAGTCATACATTTTACCATCCTTCCTCCATGCAGTCATACATTTTACCATCCTTCCTCCATGCAGTCATACATTTTACCATCCTTCCTCCATGCAGTCATGCATTACCTTTCCCCTCAATGCAGTCATACATTTTTTTCAACTTCCTCTATTTAGTGATATATTACCCACCTCCTCCATGCAGTCATACATTACCCCCTCCATGCAGTAATACATTACCCCCCCCCTTGCAGTTATATATTACCTCCCCCCTCCATGCAGTCACACATTACCTCCTGCCTCCAAGCAATCATACATTGCTCCTCCCCCATACACTTGGTGCCCCTGATTCCTCCCACTCCTTGTGGAGACAAATCCCCAGCGGCTCCTGACTGCAAAAATGTTGTAATGTGTGCCGAGCTGCCAATCACATATAAGTGCTCAATATGGAAATGAATATACAGATCTTGTTGTAGTAAAGTGATCGGTGCTGAAAACTCAGTAAACATTCCTTCATTCAGTGAAAACTCTGTACTGCAAAGTGCTCTGTGCGACAATCAATACATAAA
>JAJQKJ010002040.1:0-30000 GCA_029574335.1 Rana kukunoris
TTTTACGTCTAGTATCGTCTAAATCGCTCACAGAATGTGACAATCTGATAATTATCATGTTTTTAAATCGTACTCTTCAAGCTGGCCCCGCCCCCATATTACTCATGTTGAGCTGTGACATCATGACAGGTCCTCTTATAATGTATTGAATTCTCTTGCAGTGTTTGCTGATGCTCCTGGACAGCCCCCTGAACCGGGCGGGGCTATTACAAGTGTATATCCACACCCAGCGCAACGTGCTGATCGAGGTGAACCCGCAGACGCGCATTCCGCGAACCTTCCCCCGATTCTGCGGACTCATGGGTGAGCGCCATTTTCAAACGTTAACGCCACGCGGCTTTTGATCTCTCGCAACTCCTCCAAAACGAAAGGGGAGCTCCAGGCACAGAACTCGCGGCACAGAACTCGCACTTTATCCGTTTCCGGTGTTCTGCGAAGTGCCCCCCCCCCCCCCTTCCCACCGACTAGTGCCTGGGACAGGCCGCGCATGCGCCGTAACGTCATACGCAACCATGACGCATGCGCACATTGTAGGAGGAATCTCTCGATGGGAGATACCATTTCACAGCCGTACATTTAAACCTATACAAACAGCAGGGGGGTGGACCATCGGCACTATAAAGCCGCCCAGCAACAGCGAGGCGCAATGTGAGAACTGCGCCCCCCCCCCCCCCCGCTGTTTGCATAGGTATCAATTGTGCCCGTGAAATGGTATCTCCCATCGAGGTGTGAAAAGTATCGCAATGATTTTATTTTAGGCTGCATTCACACCTAAGCGCGGCATTTTGTACCGCGATTTGCCACGGCAAAACGCGTCGTTTTAATCTTTTTTTTTTTTTGTATTTTTTTTTTTTTTAACAAGTCATTGTTGTCTATGCCGAACGCCGAAGCCGCCTGAAAAAAAAGGGTCCGGGACTTGTTTTGAGCTTCAGGCGTTCGGCGTGGAGATGTGAACCATCTCCATAGACAACAATGTTAAATCGCCCCTCCAGCTGCAATAGCGTCGGGCGTTAAAATGCCTAGGTGTGAATGGAGCCTTACTCTCTAGGGCAGGAGTCTCCAAACTATGGCCCTCCAGGTGTTCAGGAACTACAATTCCCATCATGCCTAGTCATGTCTACGAATGTCAGAGTTTTACAATGGCTCATGGGAAGTGTAGTTCCACAGCAGCTGGAGGGCCGTAGTTTGGAGATCCCTGCTCTAGGGCAAGGATCCTCAAACTACGGCCCCCCAGCTGTTGCAGAACTACACATCCCATGAGGCATTGTAACACACTGACATTCACAGACATGACCGGGCATGATGGGAATTGTAGTTCCTGAACAACTGGAGGGCCGTAGTTTGAAGACCCCTGCTCAAGGGTGTCTGAAAAATACAATATACAAAATTATTATTTTAATATATAATATTGTTATTATTTTAATTAAAATGTGTTATAACAATATATTATTATTTTTATTTTATTAATATTTTTATTTATATATTTTTTTTAATATCATTTTAATTAAAAAAAAAATATATGTATTATAATTTTTTGTTTTGAAGGTTAGAAGTAATTTCTGGGAGAAAATGCTGATTTTTTATTTATTTTTTTGTACCCAAATTAAAAAAAAAAAATCCCCAGTAGACAAATTTGTTAATCGTTCATTTTTTTTCTGTTCATATTTCAGTACAACTTCTACACAAACTGAGTGTCCGAGCGGCTGATGGACCCCAGAAACTTTTAAAGGTGAATTTTCGATCCAACTAGTCAGATTTTTGTGTTCCCAGCTTCCCTGATGTGGTTAAAGATTTGTACCTTGGCTGCCTGTTTGGATGATGATCTTTTCGTCACCCACTTTTTTTAGTTATTTTTGACAATACGCAGTTTATGAAGAATTAAAAAAAAAAAAAAAATGTATTTTCCTTTTTTTTTCTTTTTGTGTTTTGCAGGTTATTAAGAATCCGATTACAGATCACCTCCCTGTGGGGTGTGTGAAGGTCTGCACCTCTTTCCAGGGGGAGCGCGTCCCCTGTGTGCGGGATCTGGTGCCCACCGAGGAGCCCACCATGATCGTGGTGGGAGCGTTCGCCCACGGGGCGGTGAGTGACCCCATCATACTCGTGTCATTTAATAGCCGGGTGTTTCTCTGTGTGTGTGTGGGAGGCACAAAACCCCCCCGACTCCATGTGTGGGAGGGGGACAGATTGAGAAATTCTACTTCCTCCAAAGTAAGACTAATGGGGGAGCCTGGGGGCGGACCAGCGCCTGCCACTAGAGGGAGCCTGGGGGGGGACCAGCGCCTGCCACTAGAAGGAGCCTGGGGGGGGACCAGCGCCTGCCACTAGAGGGAGCCTGGGGGGGGACCAGCGCCTGCCACTAGAGGGAGCCTGGGGGGGGGACCAGCGCCTGCCACTAGAGGGAGCCTGGGGGGGACCAGCCCCCTGCCACTAGAGGGAGCCTGGGGGGGGGGACCAGCGCCTGTCACTAGAGGGAGCCTGGGGGGGGGGGACCAGCGCCTGCCACTAGAGGGAGCCTGGGGGGGGGGGGGGGGACCAGCGCCTGCCACTAGAGGGAGCCTGGGGGGGGGGACCAGCGCCTGCCACTAGAGGGAGCCTGGGGGGGGGGGGACCAGCGCGCCTGCCACTAGAGGGAGCCTGGGGGGGGGACCAGCGCCTGCCACTAGAGGGAGGGAGCCTGGGGGGGGGGGGGGACCAGCGCACTGCACTAGAGGGAGCCTGGGGTGGGGGGGGGGACCAGAGGCCTGCCACTAGAGGGAGCCTGGGGGGGGACCAGCGCCTGCCACTAGAGGGAGCCTGGGGGGGGACCAGCGCCTGCCACTAGAGGGAGCTGGGGGGGGGGACCAGCGCTGCCACTAGAGACTAGGGGGAGCCTGGGGGGGACCAGCGCCTGCCACTAGCTAGAGGGAGCCTGGGGGGGGGGGGGGGGGGAGGGACCAGCGCCTGCCACTAGAGGGGAGCCTGGGGGGGGGAGCCAGACCAGCGCCTGCCACTAGAGGAGAGGGAGCCATGCGGGGGGGGGACCAGCGCCTGCCACTAGAGGGAGCCTGGGGGGGACCAGCGCCTGCCACTAGAGGGAGCCTGGGGGGGGGACCCCTGAGTGGAAGGAATTCTCTTTTTTCTTTTCTTTCTCGCGCTCTCTCCCTGCACCCAGAGGAATGCAATAAGGTAAAAAAACCTTGAGCCTTTAGAACCACTTTAAGGTCAACTTCCATGTCTGCCAAGGCCCCGCCCATATTGGTACCCGGCATTGATGGGCGGTACGCGACCAACTAAAGTTTGGACTTGTTTAAATGCCGACGCCTCCTTTTCATGTAAATAATTCAAAACCTCTTTTTTATTTTTGTTTTCAGGTTAACATCGATTTTGCAGAACGCACGGTGTCGATCAGCGAATATCCTCTATCGGCCGCCCTCACCTGCACCAAGATCTGCTCCGCGTTTGAGGAAGTGTGGGGGATCATGTGAAGATTTCCTAATATCCCCTCCCCCCCCCCCCCCCCCCCCCCCATCGTTTTCCCCCCCCCCCCCAGTCCCCCCCCCCATAGAAACTTGTTATTTTTATTGTAATTATCCTGTGTGTGAAACTTCTCCATCCTGGGTGGGGTTCCGGGGGGGGGGGGGGGTCCGGTCCGCGGGGGGGGGGGTGGGGTCCATGGGGGTCAGGGCCGGACTTAACATTGGCCCCACCCAATGGGTGGCCCCGGGAGGAGGAACCAGGAATCGACATGCCGCTGCTGCTGAGGAAGCAAGAAGTCCCCGCCCCCGCAACTACGACATCTGTGGAATGAATGTACATTTCATTGTTTTTGAAAGAAAATAAAACCCCCCCCCAAAAAAAAAAAAGTGATCGGTGTCTCATAATTGATTGGAATGCTAAAAGGTCACACCCCTCTATATACAGCGCCTGGAAAAAGTATTCATACCCCTTGAAATTCCCCGCATCTTCTCATGTTACACCCAAAAACGTAAATGTATTTTATGTGAGAGACACAAAGTGTCACATAATTGTGAAGTGGAAGGAAACTCCCCCCACTGACACCAATGATGGGACACTATTCCTCCCACTGACACCAATGATGGGGCACTATTCCTCCCACTGACACCAATGATGGGACACTATTCCTCCCACTGACACCAATGATGGGGCACTATTCCTCCCACTGACACCAATGATGGGACACTATTCCCCCCACTGACACCAATGATGGGGCACTATTCCTCTCCACTGATACCAATGATGGGACACTATTCCTCCCACCGACACCAATGATGGGACACTATTCCTCCCACCGACACCAATGATGGAACACTATTCCCCCCACTGACACCAATGATGGGACACTATTCCTCCCACTGACACCAATGATGGGACACTATTCCTCCCACCGACACCAATGATGGGACACTATTCCCCCCACCGACACCAATGATGGAACACTATTCCCCCCACTGACACCAATGATGGGACACTATTCCTCCCACCGACACCAATGATGGGACACTATTCCCCTCACTGACACCAATGATGGGACACTATTCCCCCCACTGACACCAATGATGGGACACTATTCCCCCCACTGACACCAATGATGGGACACTATTCCCCCCACTGACACCAATGATGGGACACTATTCCCCCCACTGACACCAATGATGGGACACTATTCCTCCCACTGACACCAATGATGGGACACTATTCCTCCCACTGATACCAATGATGGGGCACTATTCCTCCCACTGACACCAATGATGGGGCACTATTCCCCCCACTGACACCAATGATGGGACACTATTCCCCCCACTGATACCAATGATGGGACACTATTCCTCCCACTGACACCAATGATGGGACACTATTCCCCCCACTGACACCAATGATGGGACACTATTCCTCCCACTGACACCAATGATGGGACACTATTCCTCCCACTGACACCAATGATGGGACACTATTCCTCCCAATGATGGGACACTATTCCTCCCACTGACACCAATGATGGGACACTATTCCCCCCACTGATACCAATGATGGGACACTATTCCCCCCCCCCCCCGACATATTTCAGTGAGATTCATGGGTGTGCGCCGCAAAGATCAAACACATAGTGCCGATCACTCACGATGAAAAGGGAAGGGGCTGGTAAGTTACATATTTACCAGCCCCTTCCATATTAAACAGCCCTGCAGCAACAGCTGGTGGGAGAGGAGGAAGTGCTGCGGGGGGAACCAAGGCAGTAGGGGGAATCTGTGCTGCACAGGGTGATTAGGGTGTGCCTGGGCGTACCTGGCACACCCTGTGCGCACACCTACGGTGAGATTGAACGCTCTCCTGTGTCTCAGACGGATAATATCTGAACAGTGTTTGGGTACGCCTTCCACAAAATCACTTTACATGGTTGAAATATAATTCTGTTCTAGTTTATTAACCACTTAAGACCCGGACCATTAGGCAGCTAAAGGACCCGGACAGTTTTTTGCAAATCGGCGCCGCGTCGCTTTAACGGACAATTGCGCGGTCGTGCGACGCGGCTCCCAAACACAATCGGCGTCCTTTTTTTCCCCACAAATAGAGATTTCTTCTGGTGGTATTTGATCACCTCGGCGGTTTTTATTTTTTTGCGCTATAAACAAAAATAGAGCCACAATTTCGAAAAAAATACTTTTTGCTATAATAAATATCCCCAAAATATATATAAAAAAAAAATCCTCAGTTTAGGCCGATACGTATTCTTCTACATATTTTTGGTAAAAAAAAAAACGTTTATTGGTTGGTTTGCGCAAAATTTATAGCGTTTACAAAATAGGGGGTAGTTTTATGACATTTTTATTAATAATTTTTTTTTTACTAGTAATGGCGGCGATCAGCATTTTTTTTTCAGTACCGAGACATTATCGTTTTATTGCATTTTTTTTTTTTTTTACCACTAATGGCGGCGATCGCGATTTTTTTTTTTCCATTGCGGCGGACACTTCGGACAATTTTGACACATTTTTGGGACCATTGTCCTTTTCACAGCACAAAATGCATCAAAAATGCACGGATTACTGTGAAAACGACAATTGCAGTTTGGGAGTTAACCACTAGGGGGCGCTGAATGGGGTTATGTGTGACCTCATGTGTGTTTCTAACTGTAGGGGGGTGTGGCTGTAGTTGTGACGTCATCGATTGTGTTTCCCTATAAAAGGGATGACGCGATCGATGACGGCGCCACAGTGAAGAACGGGGAAGCTGTGTTTACACGCGGCTCTCCCCGTTCTTCAGCTCCGGGGACCGATCGCGGGACTCCAGCGGCGATCGGGTCCGCGGGTCCCGCGGTCATGGGGCTTCGGACCGGGTCGTGGGTGCGCGCCCGCGACCCCCGGCTGGGCACTTACACAGGACGTACCTGTACCTGCATGTGCCCACCTGTGCCATCCCGCCAACGTAAATGTGCAGGAGGCGGTCCTTAACCACTTCGGGTCCGCGCCGTTGACAGAACACGTCAACAGCGTGGACCTGAGGCGCCGGGGTCACGTCTTTGGACGTGATTTACTTGTAATTACCCTGTGGCGCGCGGCGGGGAAAAACAGTCCAGACGCATCACCGAGGATTCGATGCGTGTACCCGGCGGCCGCGATGTCTGTCAGGTACACACGATCGGCGGTGACAGAGCAGGGAGGTGGAGCTCTGTGTGTAATGATGGGGTATAAACACAGAGCTCCACGTCCTGTCAGGGAGAGGAGACAGATCTGTGTCCCTTGTACATCAGTCACCCCCCTCCCCCCACACAGTTAGAACACACCCAGGACTCACATTTAACCCCTTCCTCACCCCCTAGAGTTAACCCCTTCAATGCCAGTCACATTTATACAGTAATTGGTGCATATTTATAGCACTGATCGCTGTATAAATGTGAATGGCGCCAAAAATGTGTCAAAAGTGTCCGATGTGTCCGCCGCAATTTCGCAGTCCCAATAAAAATCGCAGATCGCCACCATTACTAGTAAAAAAAAAATATAAAAAAAAAATCATAATTCTGTCCCCTATTTTGTAGGTGCTATAACTTTTGCGCAAAGCAGTCACTTATTGTGATTTTTTTTTTTTTTTTTTACAAAAATACGTAGAAGAATACGTATCGGCCTTAACTGAGAAAAAAAAAATATTTAAAAAAAAAAAAAATTGGGATATTTATTATAGCAACAAGTAAAAAATATATATATATTTTTAAATTGTCGCTCTTTTTTTGTTTATAACGCCAAAAAAAAAAAAAACACACGGGCGATCAAATACCACCAAAAGAAAGCTCTATTTGTGGGGAAAAAAAGGACGCCAATTTTGTTTGGGAGCCGCGTCGCACGACCGCGCAATTGTCAGTTAAAGCGACGCAGTGCCGCAAGCTGAAATTTCGCCTGGGCAGGAAGGGGGTTTATGTGCCCAGTAAGCAAGGGGTTAAGCGGTTAAATATTTCAGTACATATTTGGGTCAGAATCTTTTTTTTTTCTCTTCTAAAGCCTAGGTGCGTCTCATGGTCCGAAAAATACGGTAAATGTATCATATAAACAGTCACCTCTCGTCATTGTAACAAAGTTGCAGAGTAAAAACAAAGACACACAGGGCCAGATTCAGGTAGATTGGCGCATCTTTGCGCTGGAGTGACGCTTCTCATTTGCGTTACGCTGGCGAAATTTTAGGAGCAAGTGCTGTTATTCATGAAGCACTCGCTCCTAAAGTTGCGGCAGCGCATCGCAAATGAGCCGGCGGAATTCAAATTGGGCGGGTACGGGGCGTGTATTATTTAAACTAATCGCGATCCCGCCGCGAACGTACTGCGCATGCGTCGAGTGTCAATGCATCCCAGTGCGCATGCTCCAAATTCTGTCAGTGAACGTCAATGACGTCAAATCCCCATTCATGGACGTTTTACGCAAGCGACGCGATTTTTTTTTTTTTTCGACGCGATGACGACGCCTATACTTAACATAGGATACTCCACTAGGGGGCTGCTTTAGCTTTACGCCGCGTATCGCTTCCGGAAACGTCGTAAAGTCACTGCGTCGCGCCCGAATACGATCGTGAATTGGCGATTCCCGCTTATTAACATATTTTTGGAGCGTAAATCGGCGGGAACGCCCCCGGCGCCATTTTTAAGTTGAAGTAACGATGCGATGGCGAAATTCAATTACGCCGCTCGCATCGGAACTCCAACCCGGCGTTTCTTGTTTTCTGGTTACAGAGACGCCGGCTCAAAGTGACAGTTAGGCTGGCGGATCCATTGATCTACCTGAATCTGGCCCATAGAAGAAAAAATAGACAAACATGCGCAATGGGAGGTTCTCGGGTAAATATTCGGATATGAAAAAAAAAAAAGGATAATGATCATCATCAGAAGATAGAAAACGTGACACAAGGAAACGTTAGGAAACAAATTATTTTACATCGGGAAAAGAGAAAATCATTTGTGAATCGGAGAAAATATGAAAACGCACAAATTAAAGGACGTAATGGAAAAGGGGGAAATATTCACAATACAAGAAATAAAGCACAGTGTTTTTTTTGTCATTGAAGTGTATTTTTTCCCAAAAAATTGCATTTGAAAGACCTCTGGGCAAATACAATGTGACGTAATATGTTGCAGCAACCACCATTTTATTCCCTAGGGTCTCTGCAAAAGCAAATAAATATATATATAATGTTTGGGGGTTCCAAGTAATTTTCTAGCAAAAAAAAAAAAAAATCAGATTTTAACTTTGTAAGAAAAAGGTTTAGATTTTAAGGGCCAGATTCTCGTAGATGGGCGTATTTTTCTACAGGCGTAGCGTATCCCATTTACGCATACGCCTCCCCAGCTTTTACGGGGCACGCTCTGTATTCTCAAAGCGCTTGCTCCGTAACTTGCGGCGGCGTAGCGTAAAAGGGGCCGGCGTAAGCCCGCGTAATTCAGAGTAGGAAGGAGGTGGGCGCCTTGTATTTAAATTAAGCGCGCCCCCCCCCCCCCCCGCGCCGAAACTAACTGCGCAATGCGCCGGCCGTGGACGTATTCCACTGCGCATGCTCCAAATTACGCCGCGAATACATCGGTTTCGACGTGAACGTGACTTGCGCAAAGCCCTATTCGGGAACGAGTTACGCAAACGACGGAAAAACACGACGTCCATACTTAACATGGCGTACGCCGGACCTACGCAAGGTTTCCCCTCATATAGTAGGGGTAACCTTTACGCTTACGCAAACGACGTCAACTACGACGACGGCGCGCAAATATGTTCGGGAATCGGCGTATAACGCTCATTTGCATATTCGACGCAGAAATCGACGGGAACGACACCTAGCGGCCAGCGTAACATTACAACTTAGATACGACGGTGTAAGTGACTTACGCCAGTCGGATCTACGCCAAATCTATGCCTAACTGATTCTAAGAATCAGTCGCATAGAGAGGAGGGCTCAGAAATAGAGACACAACGGCGTATCTCTTCTGAGAATCTGGCCCTATGGGGTTAAACTTCCTTCATTTACACAGAAGTTTTATCCCTTAAGAAGGAAAAAAAGTTACACAGGGGTAGATTCACATAGAGATACGACGGTGTATCTGTGAGATCCGACGCTCGGATCTATGCGGCTGATTCCTCCAATCAGGTTCCGCATAGATCTCCCTTAGAGCCGACTGGTGTAAGTGAGTTACACTGTGGGATCTTAGGCTGCAATCTCCCGCCGTCCGCTAGGTGGCGCTTCTGTTATTATGCGCGACGAATATGCAAATGAGGAGAACCGCCGATTCAGAACCGAACGCCCGGCCGTCGCTTTTTTCTTACGTCGTTTGCGTTCGGCTTTTTCCGGCGGATCGTTACCCCTGCTATATGCGGTGTAAGTGCGGCGTATCCTATGTTAAGTATGGCCGTCGTTCCCGCGTCGAGTTTTGAATTTTTTACGTCGTTTACGTAAGTCGTCCGGGAATACGGCCATAGGTTAATTGCGTTAACGTCGAAAACAATGACGTCCTTGCGATGTCATTTGAAGCAATGCACGCTGGGAAATTCAGCCGGCGGCGCATGCGCAGTACGATCGGCGCGGGGACGCGCGTGATTTAAATAGTAAACTCCCCCTAGCCGCGGAATTTGCATTCCGCCGGGGGATTTACGATCCGCCAGGGCTACTTACGAGGCAAGTGCTTTCTGAATACAGCGCTTGCCTCAAAAACTGGCGCAGGCGGATCGTAAAAAAGATAGATCACGCGGATCAAAAGATCCGCTGATCTATGTGAATCTACCCCAATGTTTCTACTTCTCTTCCAGCACAGACCACGGCCGGCGTGGAGTGGGCGCATATTTACGCTGGACGCCTGTGGCGCTCCCATTGATTTTCGCTGCAAATATGCAAATGAGGGAGATACGCCGATTCACGAACGTACTTGCGCCCGGCGCATGATTTACGCGGTTTGCGTAAGTTTTACGTCCGGCGTAAAGTTCTTCTCCATAGATGAGGCGCAACCCATGCAAAGGTATGGAGCAGGGAACACAAGCCTACGTATTGTACGTTGGACGTCTGTGAATATGGGCCGGCGTGGGCGTGGCTGGGCGTAGGTTACGTTCACGGCGTACACAGCGATCCGACGTATCTTAGGCATTTGTTCCGACGTGGTTGTGCGCATGAGCACGGGGATACGTTCACGTCTCGACGCATGCGCAGTTCGTTTTAAGTACTTGTCTGGTGCCCGGCCCATCATTTGCATGGGGTCACGCTTCATTAGCATGGATCACGCCCACTTCCAGCTACTTCCACTTACGCCTACGAAATATACGCTACGCCGGCGCTGAGTTGGGAGCATTTGCTTTGTGAATTCCATGCTTGCATCTCAGCGCTGCGCCGGCGTAGCGTAAAAGAGATACGCTACTGCGGCGGAGAAGTCTCTACACTTATTACATGAAAGAACCGGGGAGATTGTGAGTGGGGGGGGGGGTTGAATCGCGATCACGATTTTCTAACAATTCACCCCTTCCCGCCGAGCATACGAAGATATGCGTCCTCGGTTTTCTGGCGTTATACCGGGATGAATGCTGCAGCTGCAGACGCCATTCCGGTATAATCTTCTAGAGCCGGCGATTGGCTTTCCAGGGATAACAACCGATGCGGCTAAAAGCATGGTTGTTATCCCGGAGGAGCAGGAGGGGACATCCCCCCCCCCCTTGTCCCCGCGAGCTCGCGCAGCAAAGAAAACGCATACGGAAGTCACGTCCGCATATGTAAACGGTGGTCAAATCACACATGTGAGGTGTCGCTGCAATCGTCCGAGCGAGAGCGATAATTCTAGCCATAGACCTCCTCTGTAACTCTAACCTGGTAACCGTAGAAAAAAAAATTCAAGCGTTTGCCTATGGAGAATTTTAGGTACCGTAGTTTGTCGCCATTTCACGAGTGCGTGCGATTAAAAAGCGTGACATGTTTGGTGTCTATTTACTCGGCATAACTTCATCTTTTACATTATACAAACAAATTGGGCTAACTTTACATTTTAATTTTTTTTCAAATCCATGAAAGTGAATTTTTCCAAAAAAGTTGCGTTTAAAACACCGCCGCACAAATACCGGGTGACATAAAATATTGCAACAGTATTATTCTCTAGATTCTCTGCTTAAAATATATATATATATAATGTTTGGGGGTTCTAAGTAATTTAAAATACGGATTTTAACTTGTAAACACCAAATGTCAGAAATGGGCTTCTGCCCTGTACACACGATCGGACCCCATCGTTTTTTTTTTTTCATCTGTGAAAAAAAATAGAACCTGTTTTTAAAAAATTGTTATGGTTAAAAAAACGATACAAAAAAAAAAAATCGCCTGTGGGGAAATCCATCGGTCAAAAATCCACGCATGCTCAGAATCAAGTCGACGCATGCTCGGAAGCATTGAACTTCACTTTTCTCAGCACGTCGTAGTGTTTTACGTCACCGCGTTCTGACACGATTGGATTGTGTAGGCAAGACTGATGAAAGTCAGCTTCATCGGATATCCGACGAAAAAATCTAGGGTTGTCCCGATAACACTTTTTTAGGAGCGAGTACAAGTACCGATACTTTTTTTCAAGTACTCGCCGATACCGAATACCGATACTATTTTTTAAATGTGTCCCCAAATGCAGCCATGTCCCACACATATTGCAGCCATGTCCCCCCATGTATGCAGCCATGTCCCCCCACATATGCAGCCATGTCCCTCCATATATGCAGCCATGTCCCCCATGTATGCAGCCATGTCCCCCACATATGCAGCCATGTCCCCCCACATAGATGCAGCCATGTCCCCCCACAAATGCAGCCATGTCCCCCCACAAATGCAGCCATGTCCCCCCCACATATGCAGCCATGTCCCCCCACATAGATGCAGCCATGTCCCCCATGTATGCAGCCATGTCCCTCCATACATGCAGCCATGTCCCCCCATATATGCAGCCATGCCCCCCACATATGCAGCCATGTCCCCCCACATATGCAACCATGTCCCCCATGTATGCAGCCATGTCCCCCCACATAGATGCAGCCATGTCCCCCCACAAATGCAGCCATGTCCCCCCCACATATGCAGCCATGTCCCCCCACATAGATGCAGCCATGTCCCCCATGTATGCAGCCATGTCCCCCCACATAGATGCAGCCATGTCCCCCACAAATGCAGACATGTCCCCCCACATATGCAGCCATGTCCCCCCACATAGATGCAGCCATGTCCCCCCCCATATATGCAGCCATGTCCCCCCACATAGATGTAGCCACGTTCCCCCACAAATGCAGCCATGTCCTCCCACATATGCAGCCATGTCCCCCCACATAGATGCAGCCATGTCCCCCACATATGCAGCCATGTCCCCCCACAAATGCAGCCATGTCCCCCACATATGCAGCCATGTCCCCCCACATAGATGCAGCCATGTCCCCCACATATGCAGCCATGTCCCCCCACATAGATGCAGCCATGTCCCCCACATATGCAGCCATGTCCCCCCACATAGATGCAGCCATGTCCCCCATGTATGCAGCCCTGTCCCCCCACATAGATGCAGCCATGTCCCCCCACAAATGCAGCCATGTCCCCCATATATGCAGCCATGTCCCCCCACATAGATGCAGCCATGTCCCCCATAGTTAATACGCGTGGGGAACATTACAGCTTTCATTTGAATAGCTGTAGGGTTCCCCGCTGTGCCGTGTATAGACACTCCCCCTTGCTCGGGATTGGACAGATCACCCTTCCAATCCCGAGCAAGGGGGAGTGTCTATACGCGGTGCGGCGGGGAAAACTACAGCTATTCAAATGAAAGCTGTAATGTTCCCCTTCGCGTATTAACTATGCGGCGGTGGCGGGGGGGGGGGGTGATTTGGGGGTTCTGAGTATCAGATGAGGCATCGGGGGCATTTGAGGGAGCACAAGTACTCCTGCATTTGCTCGGTATCGGGACAACCCTAAAAAAATCCATTGGTCCGTTTTCACCAGACGAAGCGATCGCGTGTACAGGGCGTTAGTCGTGAAAGGGTTAATGTTGAGTCTTATAGACGGCAGAATCTTCTTTAGCCCGCCCCTTCGGGGTTAGGACCCTCACAATCCTCTCTTTAGCTTTGGCTGACGCCTTCTTGAGTTTGGAATTGCCTCTGATGAGCACAACGCCGTGCGCCGGGGCGTACAACGCGGAGACCAGCCGGCAGAGGGCGAGGCCTGCATCCCCTTCCTTAAAAATTTCGATGATATCAATAACGGCAGTTATAAAGTACATAACAAATAGGAGAAGAAGAGAGAGAACGGTGAACCTCACACAGAGGTGGGCGTCTACGAAAGCCTCGTTCTTCGCAGTCAAGGTGTTGCGCATGCGCCTCGTGTGCCGCTTTAGAGAAACGATGATGAGACTTGCGGAAACGATGGTGAACCCCAATGGAATGCCGTACCCAAAAGGCAAAACTAAAGCGCGATATATTCCTAAATACATGTCCTCGGGGGTTGTAGTGTGGTCCAAGGTGGAGCTGCCGTTGGCAGAAGGGAGGTTCTTATTCCGGATCGGTTGCCTCTCCCCGGCGCTGAACAGCGGACATCCCAACAAAACGCATAAAATCACGGAGCAAACTATTATTCTTCGGTACGAGCCAAGAAAGTGCCGCTGATACAAGCGGAATAAAGCGTGGTTGAAGGTCAGGATTTTGGCGCTGTAGAAGACGCAAAGAAGTCCCGACACGGTCAGACTGCACTGGACGGAGATCATCTTCAGGGCGTACGCCGATCGGCAGAATAAGTCCGAGCTCCAGAAAAGGTCACAGAACCAGTTGAATCCCAACCAAATCTGGAGGGAGAGATTGGAAAAGCCGACGGCGCAGATGAAGTGGTCGGCGGCGGTGATGTCCCCGCGGTGCTTCCAGTCTGAAAGGTTGACGCCAAGCAGGAAGCCGTTGGTGGCGATTCCCACCAATAAAGCCGCAGCCTGGAGGGCTGAAAGAGCGAGGATGAAGCTCGTGGCCATGATGGAGACAATGAGGAGACGGCGGTGGGACGGCGGTGATCACAGAGGTAGTCACAGGAAATATGCAAACCAGAGGAGTATTAAATATCCTTCTATTCCAACAATATTCAAACAAGGAGGAGAGAAAACGTGCCAATTGTACACCATTCTACAACACACAGCACAGTCCATATACACTCAACACCCCCTTTATTAGGTCCCCCTTGCTAGTAGCAGGTTGGACCCCCTTTATTAGGTCCCCCTTGCTAGTAGCAGGTTGGACCCCCTTTATTAGGTCCTCCTTGCTAGTAGTGGGTTGGACCCCCTTTATTAGGTCCCCCTTGCTAGTAGCAGGTTGGACCCCCTTTATTAGGTCCTCCTTGCTAGTAGTGGGTTGGACCCCCTTTATTAGGTCCCCCTTGCTTGTAGAGGGTTGGATCCCCTTTATTAGGTCCTCCTTGCTAGTAGCGGGTTGGACCCCCTTTATTAGGTCCCCCTTGCTAGTCCCGGGTTGGACCCCCTTTATTAGGTCCTCCTTGCTAGTAGCGGGTTGGACCCCCTTTATTAGGTCCCCCTTGCTAGTCCCGGGTTGGACCCCCTTTATTAGGTCCTCCTTGCTAGTAGTGGGTTGGACCCCCTTTATTAGGTCCCCCTGCTAGTAGCGGGTTGGACCCCCTTTATTAGGTGCCCCTTGCTAGTAGTGGGTTGGACCCCCTTTATTAGGCCCCCTTGCTAGTAGCGGATTGGACCCCCTTTATTAGGTTCCCCTTGCTAGTAGCGGGTTGGACCCCCTTTATTAGGTCCCCCTTGCTAGTAGCGGGTTGGACCCCCTTTATTAGGTCCCCCTTGCTTGTAGAGGGTTGGATCCCCTTTATTAGGTGCATCTTCCTAGTAGCGGGTTGGACCCCCTTTATTAGGTCCCCCTTGCTAGTCCCGGGTTGGACCCCCTTTATTAGGTCCTCCTTGCTAGTAGCGGGTTGGACCCCCTTTATTAGGTCCCCCTTGCTAGTAGCGGGTTGGACCCCCTTTATTAGGTCCCCTTGCTAGTAGCGGGTTGGACCCCCTTTATTAGGTCCCCCTGCTAGTAGCGGGTTGGACCCCCTTTATTAGGTCCCCCTTGCTAGTAGTGGGTTGGACCTCCTTTATTAGGTCCCCCTTGCTAGTAGTGGGTTGAACCCCCTTTATTAGATCCTCCTTGCTAGTAGCGGGTTGGACCCCCTTTATTAGGTCTCCCTTGCTAGAAGCAGGTTGGACCCTCTTTATTAGGTCCCCCTTGCTAGTAGTGGGTTGGACCCCCTTTATTAGGTCTCCCTTGCTAGTAGCAGGTTGGACCCTCTTTATTAGGTCCCCCTTGCTAGTAGCGGGTTGGACCCCCTTTATTAGGTCCTCCTTGCTAGTAGCGGGTTGGACCCCCTTTATTAGGTGCACCTTGCTAGTAGCGGGTAGGACCCCCTTTTTTAGGTCCTCCTTGTTAGTAGCGGGTTGGATCCCCTTTATTAGGTCCCCCTTGCTAGTAGCGGGTTGGATCCCCTTTATTAGGTCCCCCTTGCTAGTAGTGGGTTGGACCCCCTTTATTAGGTCCCCCTTGCTAGTAGTGGGTTGGACCCTCTTTATTAGGTCCCCCTTGCTAGTAGCGAGTTGGACCCCCTTTATTAGGTGCATCTTCCTAGTAGCGGGTTGGACCCCCTTTATTAGATCCTCCTTGCTAGTAGTGGGTTGAACCCCCTTTATTAGGTCCTCCTTGCTAGTAGCGGGTTGGACCCCCTTTATTAGGTCCCCCTTGCAAGTAGTGGGTTGAACCCCCTTTATTAGGTCCTCCTTGCTAGTAGCAGGTTGGACACCCTTTATTATTAGGTGGGTCAGTGTATATAAGTCAGGTAGGTCAGTGTATATAGGTCAGGTCACTACCGTCGGTGTAGGTAGGTCAGTGTATGTAGGTCAGGTAGGTCAGTGTATGTAGGTGTAGCACTACCCCCCCAAGGAGCTGCTGGTTTGATTTGGGTGGCACGTTACCTCTATTTCTCCGCCATCTAGGGTACTGGATCAGAGCTGAACCAAAGTCAATGTCCAGACGTTGCGTTCCTTTTTCTCTGCTTTATTTACCGAACGTGGTAAAAGAACGAGCAATGGATTGAAGAGATGAAATAGCACAATAGGTTCAGGTGTAGAACTTGATAGGAAGCACTCCTGCCTCCAGACATAATCTCTCGTTGCCACTCTAGCCAGAGTGGGTGTTGTGCCCCTGGATAGGCCTCTCTCACTAGTCCTAGCAGCCAGGGCGTCACACGGGAACCTTGGTACAGTCTCTGCCACTGACCTTCCCAAAGGTGGAGATACGTTCGCTCCAGAATCCTCTCACTTTAGGATTAAGCACCCTTTAGGATTAAGCACCCGGATCTCTTCTCAAAGTAGTAACTTGTGAAGTCAGGAAACTGACGGGCGATCACTGCTCAGCCTTTGAGTAGTGATCGGTCCTTCAATGAAGGCCTCCCGTGAGTGTACCAGCCTCGTGCTGGGTGCTCTCCAGAACAGGTACTTCATTCACCGGCTTCCTCCCTCTAGGACGGACAGCACAGGACTACTTTATCAATGCAAACCCAGTCTGACTACTGGGCCTTCTCGACAAGACACGACTCCAGACCAGAGACAGGAACCTCTGAACACGCACCCCTGGCCAGGAGGGCCACACACAGGGGTGGTGGGACGACTGCCCAGGTGTCAGGTCACCTGTGGCCAGGTGACAAGTGCACCCCGTTGGAGTCAGGGGTGCACCACAAGGTAGTGAACCCTGTAGCAGGCTGCTGCGGATGGAGCACAGAGTGGATATGGAGGAGAGGTGCACTGGGGCACAAAAAGGGATCCTACAGGAAGCTTGAGCCCAAGATTCCCCAGGGCACGGAGTCTAAGATCCAGTTGGTATTCACCAGAGCCTCTAGTGGTGAGGATGGCCTTCGCTGCAACTGGATCCAGGTCGCGGCCCCCGGAGTCCCCTAGGTCACGCTCTGTAGGGTGAGAGGGGAAGCAGCCACTCAGGACACAAGATATAGTGAAGGGTAAGCCAAGGTTGGGGCAACAAGCAGACGAGAATTACCAAGGGAAAGGCCAAGGGTCAGGGTCACAGGCAAACAGGAGTAGTCGGAGACAAGCCAAAGTCAGTACACAGAGATAACGTAGCACACGGCAAGCAGGAACACACTACTAACAAACAACGTTGATCAGCAAAGCAGACCAGCAGTGCTGTGGTTAATATAGAGTTCCTGGGATGGCCTGGGGTGGAGCCATTCAGGGAGGAGAGATGATAAAGGCAGCCAGATAAGAGAGCCTGGCCTCTAATGAACACATGGAGAGAAGGTAACCTGCCTGACATTATTGCATATCCATGACACCAGGGCGGACGACGACCCAGAACCCGTGACGTCTGTCTCTTAAATACCCCTTCCCAGCATGCACAGTGAGGCGATCAAACCCCACTGATTGGCCGCTGAGAAAGGATAACCAACGCACCTGGATCTGACTGCTGCCACCCTTGGCCTGGGGTGGAACTGACACCCCAGACAACAATAGTGGTCACCTGCAGTACAGCCACGTCTGGAACAGAGGTCCAAATTTGGAAACAAAATAGGTCAGAGGTAACTAATCCTCTGACTAACCTCTAAATTTAAAGCAGGGCCAGCAGAGAAAACAGCTGCCCGCTACAGTTACATAGTAGGTGAGGTTAAAAAAGTCCATCAAGTCCCCCCTCTGTGTGTGATGAGATGTCAGTATTACATTGTATATCCCTGTATGTTGTGCTCCTTCAGGTGATTATCTAATCGTTTCTTGAAACTATCGATGCCCCTCCCCCGCTGAGACCACCGCCTGTAGAAGGGAATTCCACCATCCTTGCCGCTCTTACAGTAAAGAACCCTCAACATAGTTTAAAGTTAAACCTCTTTTCTTCTAATTTTTATGAGTGGCCACGTCTCTTGTTAAACTCCCTTCCGCAAAAAAAGTTTTCCCCCTATTGTGGGGTCACCAGTGCGGTATTTGTGAAATCATCTCCCCTCCCCCGTCTCTTCTCCAGAGAGAATAAGTTCAGAGCTCCCAACCTTTCCTCATCACTATTATACTCCATTCCTCCTCCAGACCCTTTATTAGCTTTGTTGTCCTTCTTTGTACTCTCTCCATTTCCAGTACATCCTTCCTGAGGACTGGTGCCCAGAACTGGACGGCATACTCCAGGTGCGGCCGGACCAGAGTCTTGTAGAGGGGAGAATTATCCTTTTATCTCTGGAGTTGTTCCCCTTTTGTTAGCAGCAGCTTGGCATTGCTGAGCCTATCATCTACTAGGACCCCCAGGTCCTTTCCCATCCTAGATTCCCCCCAGAGGTTCTCCCCCCAGTGTATAGATTGTAGTTATATTTTTACCACCCAAATGCAATTATTTTACATTTTCTACATTAAACCTCATTTGCCATGTAGTTGCCCCCCCCCCCCCATTAATTTGTTCAGATCTCCTTGCAAGGTTTCCACATCCTACGGAGAAGTAGATCCAGGTCATTTATTAACAAATAAATAGGATTGGTCCCAGCACAGAACCCTGGGGGACCCCACTACCCACCCCCGACCATTCAGAGTACTCCCCATTTATCACCACCCTCTGAACTCACCCTTGTTGCTAGTTTTCAATCCATGTCCTCACCATATGGTCCATGTACTAACCCCTATGGTCCATGTACTCCCCCTATGGTCCATGTACTCCCCCTATGGTTCATGTACTCCCCCTATCCTCACCCTATGGTCCATGTACTCCCCCTATGGTCCATGTACTCCCCCTATGGTTCATGTACTCCCCCTATGGTTCATGTACTCCCCCTATGGTCCATGTACTCCCCCTATGGTCCATGTACTCACCCCTATGGTCCATGTACTAACCCCTATGGTCCATGTACTCCCCCTATGGTCCATATACTCCCCCTATGGTCCATATACTCCCCCTATGGTTCTTGTACTCCCCCTATCCTCACCCTATGGTCCATGTACTCCCCCTATCCTCACCCTATGGTCCATGTACTCCCCCTATAGTCCATGTACTCACCCTATGGTCCATGTACTCCCCCTATGGTCCATGTACTAACCCCTATGGTCCATGTACTCCCCCTATGGTCCATATACTCCCCCTATGGTCCATGTACTCCCCCTATGGTCCATGTACTCCCCCTATGGTCCATGTACTCCCCCTATCCTCACCCTATGGTCCATGTACTCACCCTATGGTCCATGTACTCACCCTATGGTCCATGTACTCCACCCTATGGTCCATGTACTCTCCCTATGGTCCATGTACTCACCCTATGGTCCATGTACTCTCCCTATAGTCCATGTACTTACCCTATGGACCTTAATTTGTACAGTAAACATTTATGGGGAACCGTGTCAAATGCTACGGGCCTTCCTTTATCTAGATGGCAACGCACCTCCTCATAGAAGGTTAATAGATTGGTTTGGCAAGAACGATTCTTCATTAATCCATGCTGATTACTGCTAATGATACCGTTCTCATTACTAAAATCTTGTATATAGTCCCTTATCATCCCCTCCAAGAGCTTACATACTATTGGTGTTAGGCTGACTGCTCTATAATTCCCAGGGATGTATTTTGGGCCCCTTTTTAAATATTGGTGCCACGTTGGCTTTTCTCCAATCAGCTGGTACCATTCCTGTCAGTAGACCGTCAGTAAAAATGAGGAACAATGGTCTGGCAATTACTTGACGGAGTTCCCTAAGTCCCCTCGGGTGCAAGCCATCTGGTCCTGGTGATTTGTTAATGTTAAGTTTCCCAAGTCTAATTTCTATTTCTGTCCTCTGTTAACCATGGAGGTGCTTCCTGTGAGATGTCATGAGGATAAACACTGCAGTTTTGGTTACTGAAGCCCCCCGATTCCCTCGTGAAGACCGAGGAGAAGAATAAATACAATACCTTCGCCATCTTCCCATCCTTTGTAACCAGATGTCCTTCCTCATTCTTTATGGGGCCAATATGTTCTAACCTCCCTTTTTTACTGTTTATATACTTTTGGGGATTTTTTTTGCTCTCCTCCGCCATGTGTCTTTCATGTTCTATCTTGGCGGCTCTAATTGCACCCTTACATATCTTGTTGCATTCTTTGTAAAGTCGGAATGCTGATGATGATCCCTCAAGCTTGTATTTTTTGAAGGTCTTTGCTTTTATATGCATTTTTACATTGGAGTTAAGCCATCTAGGACTTCTGTTTGCTCCTTTATTTTTTTTTCCCCAATTGGATGCATTGGCTAATGCCCTCATTTAATATGCTCTTAAAGCGAACCCGTCTCTCCTCCGTGTTCTCTGTTCCTAAGATTTTATCCCAATTTATATCTTCTAGCAAGGATCGTAGTTTAGGGAAGTTGGCTCTTCTGAAATTCAGTGTCTTTGTATTCCCCTTATGTTTCCTATTTGTGTGATTTATACTGAACATAGGTGTGTGCAGCCTTTGGCATTAGGGTGTGCACTCCAAAGTTCAAACACACTCTACTGATCACTCACAATGTTCATTCAGAAAGGGAAGGGGCCAGTAAATGGCATATTTACCGGCCCCTTCCCCCACTCATCCTAAAACATCCACAGCAACAACCGGTGGGAGTGGGGGGAACCGGCAGTGTTGTGGGTGGGCACACCTGGCACACCCTGTGCGCACGCCTATGATACTGAAGCCAATTGACCTGTGAACGCTGTTTCCTAAATTGCCCCGTAATCAGGTGTGTATTGTTGGTAATCAGTAGATCTAGTGTAGCGCTCACCCCCGAAGGAGCCGCTGGATTGATGATGGGACCAGCGTGTTGAAGTTTCCCTTGCTTGGTCTAGGGATGCACCAAAACCAGTGGCGGCTGGTGCTCAAAATTTTTGGGGGGGCGCAAATAAAAAATAAATAAAAAAAAAAACAATTGCAGCCTCACTGTACCTATAAATTGTCACCACTGTGCCATGCCATTAAATGCAGTCACTGTGCCATCAAAACGCAGCCACCGTGCCATCAAATCGCAGCCACTGTGCCATCAAAACGCAGCCACCGTGCCATCAAATCGCAGCCACTGTGCCATCAAAACGCAGCCACCGTGCCATCAAAACGCAGCCACCGTGCCATCAAAACGCAGCTACTGTGCCATCAAAACGCAGCTACTGTGCCATCAATTGTCACCACTATTCCATCAAACGCAGCCACTGTGCCCCCAATTGTAGCCACTGTGCCCCCAATTGTCGCCACTTTGCCCCCAATTGTTTCCACTGTGCCCCCAATTGTTGCCACTGTGCCCCCAATTGTCGCCACTTTGCCTCCAATTGTTTCCACTGTGCCCCCAATTGTCGCCACTGTGCCCCCACTTGTAGCAATTGTGCCCCCAATTGAAGCCACTGTGCCCCCAATTGTCGCCACTGTGCCCCCAATTGTTTCCACTGTGCCCCCAATTGTTGCCACTGTGCCCCCACTTGTAGCAATTGTGCCCCCAATTGAAGTCACTGTGCCCCCAATTGTCGCCACTGTGCCCCCAATTGTCGCCACTGTGCCCCCAATTGTCGCCACTGTGCCCCCCAATTGTCACCACTGTGCCCCCAATTGTCGCCACTGTGCCCCCAATTGAAGTCACTGTGCCCCCAATTGAAGTCACTGTGCCCCCACTTGTAGCCACCGTGCCCAGTACCCCCCCCCCCATGGCACTTACCTTTATGGCTTCTACGTCCCTCGATGTCCCTCGTCCCGCCCTCGATGACGCTTCAGCCAATCAGGTTACCTGATTGGCTGAGACGCCTGTCAGTCTTATCCTCGGACGCACGGCCGGTACGTCCCGAGGATGAGCTTCCGGAAGCCGACTACAGCCTCAGGCCGCTGGCCCTGATAGGCACTTCCCCACAGCCGGTCAGCTGCCGCTATTCAGCTGACCAGCGCTCAATGTCCTGTCAGCTGAATAGTGGGCGGCAGCGGCGAAAATATACAGATTCATACAGTGTATGAATCTGTATATTATACTGGCTGTGAGCGAGCGAGCCGGAGTGGGCGGCGCTCCTGCGTCCCTATGGACGCACCGCCACTGACCAGAACACTTTGTAATAACTTGAATGTCCAGACAGGCAATAAAGATTTTCTCATGCTTTAATTCCAGGCCAACATAGCCGAACATCAACTTGATGAAGAAGGACAGGTTGATGAATAAGAGATAGAGATTCTTGATGTCAGGCCTGGATAAGCACGCAGCGCAGCTCAGCAGCAGACAGCGCCAATTCACACGTGTCACCGTGACAACGCAGGCCAGGAGGAACGGGTCTCTCTCTCTCTGACCCGGCTCTAGGCCTCTGCCACAGGACAATGCAATCTGATTAATTTGCCAGCACCCGAACAGAGCAAATCCTCCCAGCTATTTCCCGTGCATCCGGCACCATGCGACAGCAAAGCGTACCTGTCTATGGCTCTAGTACCGGATCCTCCCGGCGACATTCAGGAACCCAGCCATCCACTGGGGTCCCTCTCAGATTCGTCTCCGACCGAGACTCAGCAGAGCCCGGGTGTTGGCCAGATGGGTCCCTGGGTGCGCACACCCTAAAGGTGGATGACGCACCCCGACTCCCGGGACCTCCCGCAGGGAACGCCAAAAGAACCCAGAACACCTGACCTCCCTTTCAGATATACCCCTCCCCAGCATGCCCAGCGGGAGGAAGAAACTCTCCAATTGGCTGCTGGGGAAGACTCAATCCGCAGGGATCCCTCTGGCTCCCACTGCCGGCCAGGGATGAACTTACATCCCCAGAATGCAGTCCGAGCCAGTGCACCTTCCCAGAGTAAGACGGGCCGGTAACTCAACAATTGCGATTGAGAGCAAAGTCACTCTCCCAATCAACTATTCTTTTTTTAAAGCGCAATACCCGCGCTAAACGCAAGGGGGCGCTACACTAGTGATGCTTGATTTCTAGCTGGTGCGTCTACCCTCTAAACCCATGAAATTGTCCTGCAAGACATTTAGGAACTGGCGAGCCCTAGATGAATGTGTGGTTCCCTCCAGGGGTGTATTTAGGTTTTGTGCTGCCCTAGGCCTGACTAAACTCGTGCACCCCCCTAATTTAAATATGACCCACCCCTTCCTGTCAATTCCAAACCCCTATTTGTTTAAGGCCCGCCCCTTTTCGAGTGGGGACACTAGTTCTGAGGGCCTGGTGGCAATGGATTGCCTTAATTTGCATAGATTTCCTCTCACTTCCTGTTTGGCTATGGGGGGGTAGGAAGTGAAGGGAAATCTCTGCAATGGGACAGGGATGGTAAAAAAATAAACTGACAGGGGCAATAACCCTCATTTACTCTATTCAAAATGCAAAAAAAAAAGTGCTGCCTATAGCACAAATTTCTGATAATTTTATGGAGAGGACTAAGAAGATATAACCATGCCAATGGCGGGGATCCTTTCCATGCTGCCCCCCTGCAGAGTGCTGCCCTAGGCCTGGGCCTTGTTGGCCTAGGCCAAGATACAGTGCTGGTTCCCTCCGCCCAGTCTATGTCTGGGTAATTAAAATCCCCCATTATGATAACACCTCCCATCCTTGCTGCCAATCCAATTTGTGATAGGAGGTCCGTCTCCCCCCCCCCCCTCAGGTTAGGGGGCCTATAGCATACTCCCAGTATTATTTTCCCCTTAGTTTCATCACTTTGGAGCTCCACCCATAAGGATTCCACCCTCCTCCCTTGCCCCCTTAGTGATGTCATCGCTCACATTCATGCGCATATGTATCTGTTATTATAATTGTCTATCTTTACTGATATTCCATTACTATGGTCTTGTTTCAATAAAATAAGATTGAACCAAAAAAAAAAAAAAAAGCGTGTGAGCGAGTAACTTGTATAGCGCTACAAATGCGAACTGAATCGCCTCAAGGCGCCTTTATTAACCACTTAAGACCCGGACCAAAATGCAGGTAAAGGACCTTGCCCCTTTTTGCGATTCGGCACTGCGTCGCTTTAACTGACAATTGCGCGGTCGTGCGACGTGGCTCCCAAACAAAATTGACGTCCTTTTTTTCCCCACAAATAGAGATTTCTTTTGGTGGTATTTGATCACCTCTGCGGTTTTTATTTTTTGCGCTATAAACAAAAATAGAGCGACAATTTAAAAAAAAATTCAATATTTTTTACTTTTTGCTGCAATAAATATCCCCCAAAAATATATAAAAAAAACATTTTTTTTCCTCAGTTTAGGCCGATACGTATTCTTCTACGTATTTTTGGTAAATAAGCGTTTATCGCTTGGTTTTCGCAAAATTGATAGCGTTTACAAAATAAGGGATAGTTTTATTGCATTTTTATAACATTTTTTTTTTTTTACTACTAATAGCGGCGATCCGCGATTTTTTTCGTGACTGCGACATTATGGCGGACACTTCGGACAATTTTGACACATTTTTGGGACAATTGTCATTTTCACAGCAAAAAATGCATTTAAAGCGGAGTTCCACCCTTAAAATCACTTTTTTTCATTACATCCAGCATACTGGCGTCAGCGCCAGTATACTGTTTTTTTTTTTTTTGAATGCGCGTACTTACTTTATATCACAACATTGAATTCCAGGCGCACCGCGGAGTGTCGCCGCTATAAGGCGTCACGCCTTCCGGAAACAGCCGATTAGCATTCGGCTTTTACTCGGCGCCTGCGCACAGACCCAGGAGCTGACTGCGCAGGCGCCGAAAATAGCCGGTCCTAGTTCGGGTTTTTTCGGAGGGCGTGACGCGGCTATATACGGCGCCTGTGCAGTCAGCTCCTGGGTCTGTGCGCAGGCGCCGAGTAAAAGCCGAATGCTAATCGGCTGTGTCCGGAAGGCGTGACGCCTTATAGCGGCGACACTCCGCGGTGCGCCTGGAATTCAATGTTTTGATATAAAGTAAGTACGCGCATTAAAAAAAAAAAAAAACAGCATACTGGCGCTGACGCCAGTATGCTGGATGTAATGAAAAAAAGTGATTTTAAGGGTGGAACTCCGCTTTAAATTGCATTGTTTACTGTGGAAATGACAGTTGCAGTTTGGGAGTTAACCACAGGTGGCGCTGTAGGGGATGTGAGACCTAATGTGTTGTGTTTACAAATGTAGGGGGGTGTGGCTGTAGGTGTGACGTCATCGATCGCGTCCCCCTATTACAGGGATGACGCGATCTATGCTACGGCCACAGAGAAGCACGGGGAAGGTGTGTTTACACACGGCTCTCCCCGTTCTTCCGCTCCAGGGACGGATCGCCGCACTGCAGCGGCGATCGGGTCCGCGAATCCCGCGGTCCCGGTCCTGGAGCTTCGGACCGGGTCGCGGGCGCGCGCCCGCGACCCACGGCTGGGTACTAAAATCAACGTATATATACGTTGATGTGCCCAGCCGTGCCATTCTGCCGACGTAAATGTGCAGTAGGCGGTCCTTAAGTGGTTAAATAGAATTCGTCGGAATTTAGACATCCAGGGAATTCAGATGGGGGAGCAGATGCACAAGGTGGCAGCATACGCAGATGATCTTCTTTTTTCTTTGACTAATCCTCATATTTCACTTCCTAATCTGATAAAGGAAATTGAGCTATACGGAAGGATGTCTAATCTAAAAATGAATAGAACCAAATCAGAGGCAATGGAGGTGGCAATGCCAGCCAATATGGGGGAAACCATAAGACGGAACTTTGGATTTAAATTGGGGGAAGGCCCTAAAATATTTGGGTACTCTCATACCAGAAAATACAAAGAATATTTTTGGGTTAAATTTTCCATCCTTGTATGGCTCAATACGAATACTCCTAGATAAATGGCAACATGGACTTCATTCCTGGTTTGGTCGGAGTAGCATAGTGAAGATGTCGATTTTGCCAAAAATATTGTATTTTTTCCAGGCACTTCCAATTTCTATCCCAGCTTCTTTCCATAGGCTGTTCATGAACCTTATATGGGCGGGAAAACGCCCTAGAATAAAGAGGGAATTATTGAAAATGCCGAGGAGAGTAGGGGGGATGGCTGTTCCAGATATAGTGAAATACTATAGAGCAACCCATCTGACAAGGTTGGTGGACTGGTGCCGGCATAGAGAGTCAAAATGTTGGGTAGATATAGAACAACAGGCTAGCCCAATCCCATTATCTAGAGCAGCCCTCAAAATTTCCACTCGCCTACTCGCATTTGGCGAGTGGATTTAAGCTGGGGGGCGAGTGATGACAGGGATGCATTACCAATCTCCCTCCAATCTGTGCTACACTTAGAGCCCTGATGAGATTTGTGGCCGAAGAGGAAAGGTGCATGCTCGGGAAAAGTAGTCTGGTGAGCCGCGCACAGGCAGAGCAGTACACAGGAGCTCTCCTTACAATCCTCATTAAGCCATGGGACCTAACAGTATGACCTCTCTGAGCCTGCCCCTCTCCCCCCGATCAATGTAGCTGGAGAGCAGGAAGTAATGAGCGAGGTGGAGGATTGCAAAAATTACCAGTTTGTGCAGTTTTCTTCTCCTTGTGCTCTATGTAAGTGTCCAGCAGTTCAGCCTGAGCACTGAACAGACTGGTCTCAATGTGTGCCGTGCAGTGTCAGTGTGCGCTGTGCTATGGTGTCAATGGCTGTGCAGTTGTGTGGATCTTAGCACTGGATTGTACTCCCTCCCGCTGTGCTGCAGCTCCTCTCCCCACTGCCAGCCTGAATTAAAGGGGGAAGTGGGGACATGCAAGTGTGGAGCCGCACACACAGGCTCCTGATGATGAGATGAATAGGAGAGAGAGAGAGAGAGAGAGAGAGAGAGGATGGATGGGAGTTGCAGGGGAGACAGCAAGAGAATGGGAAAGAGACCCAGTTCTAGTGCCCTGTCCCTCTGGTCTACCCCCAGTGCCCTGTCCCTCTGGTCTGCCCCCAGTGCCCTGTCCCTCTGGTCTGCCCCCAGTGCCCTGTCCCTCTGGTCTGCCCCCACTGCCTCCATTTTGTTAAAGTTGTTGTTGGTAATATTTAATTGTGTAACTTGATTCTGCCTAAAACATTTAACAGTGTCATTCTATGAGATAATCTACGAGGGCGTGTTTACAGGTGCAATTAGGCGTGGGGCAGTGTATGAATTAGGTGGGGCAACTGGTGGCGAGTAACTCTTGAGGCCTGACTAGTAGCTCAGGACTTGAAATTTTGAGCCCTGATCTAGAGCAGTGGTCTCCAAACTGCGGCCCGGGGGCCAGATGTGGCCCTTTGCTTTCTTTTATCCGGCCCTTGGGGCACTATTTCATCTACTGATACCAACAATGGGACATAGTTTCTCCTACTGACACCAACAAAGGGGCCCAATGACACCAACGATGGGACACAATTCCTCACAATGACACCAAGGATGGGGACAATTCCTCACAATGACACCAACAACGGGGCACAGTTTTTCTCAATGACACCAACAATGGGACCCAATGACGGGGCACAATTACTCATGCTGAAGCAATAGGGCATTCATTTTTCCCACTGATGTCGGGACCTTTTTGACTCCTATTGACTACTGTCCGGCCCTCGAAAACTCTGAAAGACAGTAAACTGGCCCTTTGCTTAGAAAGTTTGGAGACCCCTGATCTAGAGCATCGTGGTGTTATGCAGATTTACCAATATATCTTAAAAAACACCCTACAATAGGACCTACATTAAGAATATCAGCAAAAAACATGCAAGAATCAGGAATGATCCTCAAAATATTCACCATTGCTACCTATATTAGGAAATCCGAAACTCACTCCGGGTTTGGAAAAGGGCAACTTTGAGAACCTTAGACAGAAAGGAGGCTATCAGGCGGCATATTTTATACAGTCAGGTGACTGGCCTTCAGTGGGTGATCTGACGAAAGAGGAGGGCTCCTTTGGGCTCACTTTCTGGCAGGCAATTCAGTTAAGCCATTTCCTGAGGTCACTAGGATCGGTGGAGGACTTTCAAAGGCAGTTGGCAGTATTTGAACAATACTGTAGTGATGAGGACCCCGCTCTCGCAGGTGGTATCAAAGATGTATGGCCTTTTGAATGCTCCTCCAGAAGATTACGTGATGTCGGGAATTGGCAAATGGGAAGAAGCCCTGGAGAGAAATTTTTCTCTAACTGAACGGAAACAGATTATTCTACTGACATTTAACTCTTCGATTTGTACAAGAACCCAAGAAGCCAGTTATAAAATTCTTACACAATGGTACTATACCCCAGTAAGGCTGAATAAATTTGCAAAGGAAAACTCAGACCAATGTTGGAGATGTGGGAGGGAGAGGGGAACTCTTCTGCATATATTCTGGACCTGTAAAAAAATTAGATATTACTGGGAGGAAGTGAGGAGAATATCGCAAAATTTTACAAAATACCAGATACCAAATGACCCTGCCTTCTTCCTGCTTCATTGTTCACAAATTCCAGTCCAGAGTTACAAGAAATCAGTCATATGTCACATGATCAATGCAGCAAAGATGGGAGTCACCCGAAGCTGGAGAGACCCTAGACCTCCCTCTATAGCACGGTGGCTCTCGAGGATTCAGGAGATAGAGGCAATGGAGGATTTAGTTCTCTCAGCTCAAAATGGGAGGAAACAATATGATGATACCTGGTTGGGCTGGAAAACATTTATTAATTCAGAGGGAAGGGAAGAAAAAGTTGGAGGAAAAATAATGGAAGAAAAATAATTTTGGTTGAATTTGGACGAATATAAAGGGACTCTATAAGATTGGGTGCCACACATTTTTTTTGGGGGGGGGGGGGGGGGGGGTAGGGGGGTTCGTTTTCGGGTAGAAGAAGTACTGTAAAGGGGAGAGAGGGATACATTGAGTATAGGAATACCCGCCCAATTAGGTTGATGGATAGAATAAGGTATATGTTATATTTGTGTATCCGTATTATGTGGACGTGGTGATGTTGTTTCTTTTTTCTTGTATATGTATTCTATTCTTGTACGAAAAAAGAAAAAAAGAAAAAAAAAAAAGAATTTTTATCGCCTCAAGGCGCTTTTGTCCAATTTCGTCATGTCCTTCAGAAGAGGCGGGTCTTACGTTTTTTTTCTGAAGGCCCCATGTGGATGTCTGTGGGTAGAGCGTTCCACAGCCGTGGTCCTTGGACTGCGAATCTTCGTTCTCCTTTAGATTTTTAGCGGGTCTTGGGGATGTGGAGGAGGTTCAGGTTGGTTGACCGGAGGGCGTGACTAGGGTTGTAGTGTTTTATTTTCTCGCATAGGTATTGAGGAGCGTTTCCTTGTGTGCGTTTGTGAGTGAGGCAGAGGGTCTTGAATCTCATCCGATCCTTCATGGCTAGCCAATGAAGGGTCTTCAGGGACCGGGCGATCGATTCCCAGGTTTTTTTTCCCGTTACCAGTCTGGCTGCCGTGTTCTTGACGACTTGTAGGCGCAAAATTTGGTATTTGGGAAGTCCTATGTAGAGGGAGTTTGCGTAGTCTAGTCGGGAATTGATGAGTGTTCCGACTACTACTTCTGTGATGAAGGGGATGAGTCTACGCAGCAGGTGGAGAAGGTGGTGAGATCCGCTGACTACCGATCCTATTTGTGC